>UCQR01007459.1:0-14218 GCA_900474235.1 Cecidostiba semifascia
TTAATATATTTTACGAAACAAGAAATGCATGCAAAAATTATGAATGCTATGGTAGAATGTTTATTTGACAACAGCTAAATGTTGGAAATAAAAATTTTAAATACTACGGTATATGTTTGGAACTAAAAATGAAAAAATTAAATTGTAATCGGTGTACCACAAAGATATCTGTTTTATCGATGCCACGGACGAGAACATTAAAGTTAGTTTTTACTTAATTTATATTTTTGTCGTGTAATTAAGAGTATACAAAATTTTCGATATGAAAGTTTTACGTATATAATTCAAACAAATTTATCTTTAAAATTTTTTATAACAACATTCGTTCTTAAGAATATATTTTCTTCATATTTAATTAGTATAATAAAATGAATAATGTATTTTCAAGTGTCAATAAAAAAGATGTTTACCGATGCATAGGGTTTGCCGATCTTCTTATGTAAATTAAAATTTTAACACCGGCGAAGAAGTAGGTTATGTATGTGAAAAATTCTTTTAAGAAGACGAGTCGTGTCTTGACGAATTCGGATACGTCTGATGGACGCGTAGAAACTTTCACTGCGCATTCGATTCACTGTGTTGATTTGCCGTGTAAGGCGTTCATTGTACAGAGGAAATGTTGATTAAGGTGCCTAATTTTTTAAATTTAAAAACGAAGTTTTTTAATCAAAGTGTTTTTTGGATTACAGTTCATTAAATGAAAAGACGTATGATTCGATTACAATGAATGCATGAAACGTTTGTATTGAAGGCATACAAAATATAAAAAAAAATCTATTACAATATAATTATCCGACAGTAGTAAAATAATCTTATTATAACGCGAAAAAGTTTGTAAAATAAAGCAACATTAAAGACTCTTGGTGATTGAAAATTAAAATTTTGCGATATATTCAATATATAAGGCTTCCGGATTTCTGGAATTATTTACACGCTTGGTGTGCTCCAAAACGAAGATTAGCAGAATATGATTTTTAAATAGACTTAATATCACGTGTATATCGTCTGCACGTGCCTGAGCGTGTTCGAACACGCACAATTTCTAAGATAGTACGATATATATGTACGTATTTGTTACGTCATTCGCTTACTCCTTCCACCGTTAAT
This sequence comes from Cecidostiba semifascia, assembly GCA_900474235.1. Lineage (NCBI taxonomy): Eukaryota > Metazoa > Arthropoda > Insecta > Hymenoptera > Pteromalidae > Cecidostiba > Cecidostiba semifascia. Next base: position 1,108 of record UCQR01007459.1, read on the forward strand.
CGGTCAGACGGCAGCATTCTCTGCGTTTCCATATATACTAAAACGCCGAAATCGGCTCTGTCTTACAATATTTTTCGCTAGAAACTTCTGTTCTAATGCAACAAAATGCTTTACATGCAACAAGTATATACCATAGTTTTGTATTCTGCCAAATCTCATTATTAGATTAAATAAACAAAATTGATCCTATTTCAATAATATCCTTTTTTATTACGTTTTATTGTGCATAATTTGTTGTTTTACATAATTTATATATTTTCTCAAAATCGTTACATAATTTATAATAATTTATAGTGATATACCTACTTTATAGTGTCATATATATTATGAACTGATCATCAATTTCTGACACAGCTCAGTGTAAGAGTTTTTAAAAACTTATCATTACTAAGCATTATATGCTATAAACATGTGTTAAACCGATAATATAGGAATACGTGTAGCGACGTTTTTACATTTACGTTACATAATTAGTCAACCAAAGAGTTCGTCATACAACAAGTTCATACCTGCACAGATTCTCAATGAATTGTGGAATTAATTTTTTCTCCAGTTGCATAACGTGCACTATTAATCCAATTTATGGAGTTGCATAACGTAAACTGCAACTGATCTTCACTTATATTGTACGTAATTAGTATAACTACTGACTGAATAATTCAACCTCAATTTCTGCATGATCGATATTATAAGAACGCGATAATATATTCTCGTTGAAACAATATATATGAGGTGAAGTTTTATTTTTAGAGCACTGCATAAATTTAATAGTATTAATGAATCACTCGTCGCTGATTCAAAATTACCTTCGAGCCCCAGTGACGCCTGGTTTGTGAATCATTCAGTCCACACCTATACCTTTAAGTATATCAGTACTGCAGCCAAAACGCTATCCAACTATTATCTCACTGAATGTTGTAAAAATGATTGTATATGAACAATGTTTGTTTCGTCATTGCTCCCTTTCTTATATATGAGAGTTTATCAAAGTCAGCTAGATCGAGATGAGGAAGATATAATTTTTGTGTTTTCCAGTATGAATCAATTACTGGTTTGTGGGAATTTTTTACATTTTATTCCGGTTAAATGCCTCGGCTTATCCGCTTATCAATGATTCAGCCGCAACCGCAGCGCGAAAATAACTTCCAGCGCGCAAGGTCTCCCAAGGTCTTGCTACGGCCCTGACTCTTTTTCATCGTACTCTTTCTTGCATCTCTCTCCCTTCTCGGTAGAGTTTCTCTTTGTCTTCTTGGACATACAGACTATATTCCCTGGCTGCAGCTCGATAAATAAATAAATAGACTTACCCTATAGACTTTCGAATGCTGTATAAACACATAAATCAAATGATTTTTCTCTTACTGAATAAACACGTCATCGCATGACGTAATTTTGTCTGTAAAAAATCAATCTCTTATTTTACGCTGGCATTTTCCGTTACTCGATAAATTATTTAATAAAATTATTTAACGCTTTAAAAAAAATTGATACCAATTTATCACAGTTTATTTTCGAAATGTCTGTTCATCGGAAAATTTTGTATCTAGAAAATTATCGCACTTAGGGCCAATTAAACGCTGAATTCTAATGCTGCTGCATACTCCTGCTTAACAGTATACTTGCGTACTGACCTATTTTTATATATAAGGTACATTGGTCAACTTCCTCTTGTCTCGTAGACTGCGTATACTACGGTCAAGTTTCGGAGCAGCTACTTTATTCAGCAGGCACTCGAAGCTACGCCTGAAAACTCAACGCTTCGTTGCACCTACTTACTTATCTAATATTCTCCGCGTAGTTTATCTCTATACGTTTTTTACGCTTTGAAGCATTTATTCATGTGTAGCTTTAACCGCATTTCTTTGCTTTTGTTAAACTCAGTCACGTTCAAACATGAAATGTAAATTTAGGAACAGTGAATGTTCTCATATATACAGTTGTTTTACCATTTGAATATTTTGAAAAACTTTAACGGCACACAGGCCTTGTATTTCGAGAAAATTCGAGTATCCAATCAAAATCGATAAATCTTTTGATCTTCATTGAAGCACGAGTTGACCTATTGTGCTCCCCTATATTATGCACACCGACTCCGCTCAGCGTATACCAAGAGTTTAATCATATCATTCCATCATTCGTTGCCTCAGTAGCACAGCTACTGCGAGCGCTCTATCCCCCTATAGTTGTTATATTCTTTCCATTTCAAATAAACGTCAAACTCGACGTTGAAAGAAAAAAACCCAGCGCGTACGCCACGATCGCGCGCAATGCTAAGAGCGATTTGCTCCGCACACTAAAATAGCTCATCTGATGCTTGTGTGTGTGTATATATATGTATATAGGTGTATACCTTCCAAAAGAGAGGGAGAAATAGAAATAAAAAGAAAACCCTGGCGGCATAGGCCAGGGGCTCCGGCAAGGCTTCTCTTTGAATACGTCCCTGAACTTTGAATCGTACGACGAGAGAGGCTCGGCTCGAGTTCGGCTGTCTTCGGTTTCCCCCACCATCTTCGCACGCTCGCGATACGCACAGCTGCGTGACGACGCTCGCGTATTCTATACACACCAATAGAGACCTGTTTGGATGTGTATAGCGGCTTGATACGTGTAGCAGTGGTAGCTGGTAGTATAAGCCGAGCCGAGGCGAGGCTATAGCCCCCCGAAAAACCGGCGGAACGGCCAGATGTAGTTGAAACCTTGCCGAGTATACACTCGCACGTACGAGGATAATATAACAGTGCTGTACGCTGCGATAAAGCGACGCACAAAGGAAGACGGAGAAGTGAACGCCATTACACGGTGATTAAACGGTTATATAGTGAAACGGAAAAGGTGAAGAAGATAGCATCAATTTGGAGAGAGAAAGAGAAGAATTTTTCAAATTTATTTGGAACGTTACGTTCGAAATCAAAAAGTGTGAATAAACTGTGCAGTGTGCGCGCGCATCATCATCTTTTAGAGAGAGTCTCGCGCGTATTTGTGATACGCGCTTGGGATGATTTTGAAAGAGTCGGTTGTGAAGTGTCGTTGTAAGATTATGAGGCGCTCGGGACGGGTTTTAATTGAAGGAAAAACGCTGCAAGCGTCCATTCACGAAGCTTCCCGAAACCACGAACTCTATTAGCCAATTTTAAAGTGAAAGAGAACCTTGACTTTTATTTATTTATTGTACAAAATACACAGTACACGTAACTCGTATACTATACGTACTCCAAGTCATTATTATTATTTATTATTTATTATATACATATAGTTGTATACTCTCAACAACGTCGCGCAAAGTCAAGTATTCACACATTCCGCACCTATAGGAAGAGCAACGAGCAAGACTGATTAAGATTTCTTTTTATGATAACATCGTCGAACGAACAAAGGAAAAATAGATAATACGTGAAACAAAGTGAAAGTTGATCAAGAATCCAAGGAAAAGACAAGAGGAAGACGACGACACCTTTTGCGTAGTGTTTCGTCTTTGTCTCTCGTTCTCTCTCTCTCTGGCCCTCGGCTGTTTTTGACAGTCCTCCTTCGCTTGCATCAGCCGTTGTTGCGAGCGCGAGCTTGAACTCACGTACACCGCTGCTCTCTCGCTTTCGACGCTTTCTGGTCTCTTTGTTCCGCCGTGAAGCCAGCGCGTATATATACTTAGTATATTGCGCTGCATCGGAGTACCTAATACTGAAGTACCGAGTCTTTCAGCCTATACTTTCTGTGATAAAACGTGAGTATACATATATTAGGCGAATTTGTCATTAATGGGTTTTTACTTTTCTTTTTTTTTAAATTTCGGTCTCCGGCGGCGATGCCTTTGTTTACATCGCCAGTAGGGCGTAGGTGGGACGTGCCTTTAGTTTTGAGAGAAGCACAAAGGGTCTGCTGGTTGAAAGTATATAGTGAGCATTGTTTTTAATTGCATGAAGAAAGTAACAATTTTTAATTCATCTTTTATGAAAATTTAATCGCATGATTCACGAGGAAAGATTTTATTGAGAAATGTTGAGTCAGGGGGAGCACACTGATGAAATAAGCGATACTATTGATCGCGGTTATAGGGATACAAGTCAATACTTCCGTGTCTGATGAAATGAATGACGTTCATTTATTATTCAAAAGTACAAAAGAAATGTTTGCAATGAAAAAAAAGAGTTGAGCTTCTTTCATCTTATTAGTGCTCCAAAATAAAAAGACACAAGCGTTCTAGATTTTTCCATCATTATATTCTCCCATCACCTCAAAAAAAGAACTGCGAAACCTAACCTACCAATCTCTCGTTCGGAAATCATCTCTTTGCGTCAGAAAAAATCAAAATTTCATAATCCTCTTCTCGGTAAACTTGTTTACGCGCGAACGTTGCTGAGCCGCGTGATAAGAGATTCCATTTGTTATAGATCTAAGCAGAGAGAAATCTATATTCGTGTAGTTTCTGGAAATTGCCCGAAACTCTCCCGCCTTTTCTTGACGCAATCGAATTTTATGGCAATCGCCGTGCGCCCACACCTTCGACCCTGGCCTCCTTCGCCCTAATACGTGCCTTCTTACACTATAACACGACTTTTATCGCTGTATATACGGCTTAGCCTCGTTATAGTGTCCTTGCACTTTTGCTAGCTTTCGTCCTGATTTTGTTTGCCGATTATTGTCTTTTCTATAACGACTGATCGAACGGCCTGATAGGCTTGTGTATATATACGTAAATCACGTGGGCGAGCACATTATAAAGATAAAAACAACCTTTTGGGATTTATTAAAATTCATTTGAGCCTTAAGCTTCTTGAAACGAGAAAAATTTCGCGTTATATAGGATGTTCGTCTCGACGAGTATGAGTAAAAAGTAAGGCATGAGTGGGTGTCCCAAAACAGGTCTGAACGCGTCTCATTTGAGGCCGGTAAAAATATATGAGTCACCTAATCGATATGCTTATTTGGTACGTGTATAATACGTAAGACGGTGGCTATTTTTTTTAAAGAATATTTATTAATTATGCATGTGGACTCTTAAGCGATTATAATATTTTCTCATCAATTTTACGTAATAACTATGTCTGGAAGTTTTTCAAGGCTACATAAGTCCAGCGGATCTAGAAACTTTATTTCATCCTCACATGAATGGATATTAAACTAATTCTCGATGCATTTGCATGATTGGTAATTTTATTTTCAATCTACGTAAAAGCAGTCGATAAAACTATGTAACAGGCTTCCTTATTTTACTAAAACATTTCGCTCCATTACGACACGTCCTTGCACAATTCCTCCTATCAGCCGTAATAGCTATAACATCAAACACATTACGCAAACTCCGAAAAAAAGCTCCTAAATAGTTCATATTTCGCGTAGTAGCAGCTCATAAATTTCCAGAGCAAAGTGCGAAATCCAGCTTACAACTCGAATAAATGTGTGTAACAAGCGAGATGTGGCGCTGTGATTAGCTCTAGCTATATTTATAAAAAGCGAACGGCGCGAACCTTCTGGTAATTTCGGCAAACTTTCGGCTGTGTCGGGAATCACGTATATATAGATAGATAAAGATGAAGCCTATAGGCCTATACTCAGCTGTGCTGCGAACAGATGGTGGTGGTGGGGAGGGCGGGAAATCGAGTTTCTTTTGCCCATCACTATCGAGTCGACCAACTATTTTTGAAATCGCCGTTATTTTTTTCTCTCGCTTTCGAGGGCGTCGTGGCAGTGGTAGAGTATAGGTTCAATGACAAACTGGAAAAAATAGCTTTGTTTTTGAGCCCTAAAAAAGCGTTTTTAAAAATAAAAAATGAGATGATTAATTATTTTTTTATGCGATTGCGAGAAGATTCGATTTACGTAATCACAAAATCGGTGTGTCTCTCGTGTTTTTTTTTATGTCTATGACTCGAGAAAGATTTTGTTTATTAATAAGATAATAATCGCTCTAATGTTTTTTTTTTCTTTAATTATCTTGCAATAATCGGTAATTTACTGCTCTCGGAGTGTATAATAATACTGAATTGATCTCCAGAGATAAATGTGGATTTTGTTGATATTTGGTATTATAACTTTCGTGGATGTACGATTACGAAGATAAGAATCGACCGCAAACTCTTTTATAGATGTCAATTAAATTATTCTCTTAATGATGCCAGCTTCTTTGTTTGAATGTATCGTAGCATTGAGATATGAGAATTTCCAGTTTCTGCGTAAACATTTTGATGTATAAAAAAAGATTTGTGTCGTTGACTCCTTTTGACTCATTTCGAAATACTGAGCGATTTGTAAATATAAAAGCGCGTATAATATTCTCCACAAAATGAATATACTTGTAAAGTTGAAAAAAATGAAGTTCATTAAATATAGAGTTGTGTAAACTCGGCCGAGAAATCTTAATTCTTTTCGTTATCGTCTATTTGCCAAATGTTCTCGTGTTATTTTTATTTATCTCAGACCTAATTAACAGAGTTCAAGAGGTGTACACCGATGTCGAGACATCTCTTTAATTACAACCCGTCGCGGTAAACAAAGAACAGTAATAGAGCGCGTGCAATCTTATAAATTATTGATCTTGTTTATACACTGTACGTGATAATTCTGTTTTCGTTATAACAACACGTCGTGCAGTTCAAAGTCGCAGAAGTAACAAACTCGCCGCCTATACGGATTTAAATCTCTTAATACAATAAGTACGAGGTGAACAAACTCACGATAAAAGTGAAAAACACTCTTACTGTCTGAATTGCTCTATATCTCAGTAGACAGTAGATTATTATTGCGGAGCGATTGACGTGTATATAAAGTGGGATATTCCAACTTGATTATACGATGCGCCATTTAATCGAGCCAGCTTGAATTTTGGATAATTTCATTGTATAGTTTCCCGTTCAATTGTTTTCGACGACGCTTATCTAATCCTCGATTTGTGAAAAGTTAAAAACATCAACAGCTAAGTATTTGGCGGTGCGCATATAAAAGTCTGTCGTTTGGCAATCGAGTATATTTATCACATCACGCTTCGATTTCACGTATACACTATATACACACATATTCGAGTGAGTTTAAATATACCTTTGTAATGGAGTTAACTGTAATTTGTCGAAGAAAGTCTTTTGGAAGAATGCACAGAGTGATGTGCGAGGGAGATTCATAAAAGCGTGTCGGTGAAAAACTGTTTAGTGAAAGCTCGTTATTTGCATTGGTTATTCACACCGTGACGTGTATGTGTATACGATACACGTGTCTTGAAAACTTATTTTTGTCCTAATACGTAGGACTGTTCCTTTGGATATTATATAGCGAAGAAAAAAATTATACCTATATATTACTATCTAATGATCACCAAGCTAGTGCGCATAAATTTTAATCTTTCCTCACGACCAAAACATTCACTCTGATGACGTTCGGTCTGTCCGCATCAGTCACTGTTTTTTAAATATCGTTTTTTTTTGCGTTGTTCCGCTTCCATCATCAGCCGCGACGTCGCGATTCGTTATTTAGCCAGTCTGTGACCTTCGTTATATACTACAGTTTTTTTTTTGTCTGGTGTCTCGAGGCGTGATCGGTACGTGATGCATTGATTTCTGTCTAATATACCAATCAATTCGAAAAATCGATATAGTCATTTATTATACAAAATTTATGATGGTTCCTTTCGTTCTCTCTCTGTATCTCGCGATTGTTCGGCCTTCGTCTCCGGCCATGAAAGTAGAAAAATGAGAAAAAACCGTATAAGGCTTTATAGACGAGTCGAGACCTGTTACGAAAAATATACCCGCTCTTTTTTATTCCTTTCACAATAGGCATAGGTACCTACCTAAAAGTTCTTTTGTATAACGAATTGTGAATATGCCTAAAAATGGCTCTTCAACGAAACCGCACTAACCATTGCATATGCGTATATAAGAGTCTTTATATAAGTCTCGCGCGAGTGAAAACAACGTGTTTGCCGCCATTCGCGGTCGTTGTCCGAGGTATACTATACCTATAAGTAAGTACTGCGTGTAAAAAAAAAAGGCCTACTTATATTGCATAATCGCGCGCGCAGTTCCGTTTGTGCGTGACGCGACTATTTCTGCGCGTTGGCAGAACCTCCGAGAGCAATGTCAGATCGAACGAGGCCGAATTACAATCATTCCGCAATGCTGTCCCATAAAATATCTTTTTTTTTTTATTTCGAAAAATAGAAGTGAGAACTGCAGGTTGCTTCTTGTTGTTTTCGTATGTAACGCAAGAATCTCGAGGGTTTGTGTAACGCCTACCGTTGGACTTTTATTTGCTTCTCTTATTTCGTTTTCGAAATAAGCTAAAAGACAGCAGTTTGACCTACTTACATTCGAGTTATTATATATAGTAGAACTTGAAAAAACGATGGTGAAAAAAAATACCGTCACGAAAATTTGCAATAAACTGCGTACCTGTAGTATAAACGGTATACTTTTACTGGCCGCGGAGAATTTTCGGATGTTTATACATAGCTCGTCGGTTTCGCGGTCAGTCGCACTAGTATATAGAGCATCGGATATATACTTACTCATATATACTACAACTCTGTTGATCAACAAAAAGCGCGATGAATGATGCACTTAGCTCTGTGGCTCTTCCTGGCGCTTAGCGTGATTCGATCATTATACACTTTGCTGATATACGTGCCAGAAGTTGCAAATTTTTGGGATGGTTTGAAAATTTTTTATTAAAACATAAACGTTATTTCGAATGTGCGTTCAAGATTAATTACTTATACAAGATATTTTTTCTTTTTATCTAGAAATAATATTTATTTATGTCAGCGGTATTAATGTTAGTTGTTATTTTATTTTATTTTGCAGATATCAGGCTAGCCAGGTGGACCATTCTTGTGGTGTGACGATCATCGTTGGATTGCTCATCTGTGTGGCGACGACAAGCTACACTGCATCCCACCGATCATCGTAAACACTACCAGTTGCACATTGCAGGAATGGATACTTCGGGCTCGCCTGTACCGGATGCAATCCAACCGCTCTTCGAGCAACTCCAAGAAGCTCTTGTACTCGAAGGCAAATATCAGCCCAATCTCCAGTTACCTGCAACCACTCAGGTAATTATTGAAATATTTTTCATTTATTTATTTATACGTCTGTCATATGCTTCAGATTAATATATTTTGCATGTTAACCTCAAAATAATTTTGCCAATATTTTGTTTGAGTGTGCAGTTATATGCCTGCGCATAAATAGATATAGAATAATATTTTTCAAAGCAATTATTCAGAAATTTTGTATATACTTTTTGATAAAAAAATCAATCAACTGAGATTTCTTTGAGGCAGGTCTTTATGACAGGCACAATGTGCGTTGCAATGTAAAAGATAAATTCATTGAAATTCTTCTATGAAATACAAATAAGATAGATTATTCAAAATGATATTAAATGTCATAGTGTACTCACAATTTTTCTTTTCTTCGACAGAATGATGAAATCACAATTGGGTCGCGAGATGGTTCGGCTCATGTACTTAGATGCCTCAAAGTCTGGTACGATCTTCCATCAGATGTTTTCTTCATTGCCATCAACCTCATGGACCGCTTCTTGACCAAAATGAAGGCCAGGCCAAAACATATGGCGTGCATTAGCGTTTCCTCCTTTCACATAGCTGCCGTCCAAATGGCCCAACAATCCCTTGACGCTGATCACCTGGTCTCCATCTCTCAGTGCAAATGCACTGGTGGTGATTTGAAGCGCATGTCTGAAGTGATTCGCAATAAACTGGAATGGGCTCCAGGCACGCAACCCATCACTTCGCTCACCTTCCTTCGTCTCTTCAATATTATGTTCCAAGCTGCTGCATCGCAACTTGGCCTTGGAGATCTTTATGCCAGTATGGTCACGGTATGTATCATACTTTATTCACTTTTTATGCTAGCTATGAATCTCATTTTCATAGTTTCTCCTTTTTATAACACGATTTTTAAAAATTTACAGGAATCCGAGTTACTTTTACGTCTGGAAATGGTAGCTTGCGACGGCAATTGCTCTAGCATAAGACCATCGGAAGTGGCTCTCGTTCTTCTTTGTACCTATTTGGATGCTGCTGTGAAACGTTTGGAGTCGAACGCCGAAAAGAATATGATTAGCATGCCCGGCCCCTCATCTATGAACGATGCACCAACTCCGGCGCAACAGATGTTGAGGCTGGTCGAATTTGCAGCAGAGATAAGAAAAATGTGCAAGGTAAAGCATGAATTCCTTTGTATAAATTATCAAGAACAAAAGTTCAAAAGCATCGAAGTACGAATTTAACAAGTGACGGTGTTTTTTCAGATCTCCGATGCAAGTTTCTTTGCAACGCATGAATCTGTGGGTGCAATACTGAGCAAGTACAATGCTCAAGAACAAACACCTCATAGGCAGAGGCTTATCTGGAGATTATCATCTAGAACGGCTCGCTTATTACGACCAACTGATAAATTTACGTCTGTTTTGCCTGTCATCGCCGAACATACTCCAACACCTTCGCCTAAAAGAATTAGGTATATGCATCTTGACAGACTTCTCTTTTGATGGTATTCTAATACTTAATTAAAAATAAGTAAATAATAATTAAGCTTTTCTTTCTTTCTTCTAGAAAAAGCCGTAAATTTGCGCGTCGTCAAGGACACAAGAGGCGTTAAATAAGAGAGTATCATCGTTGAAGAAAGGTAAATATTTCACCTATACAAAATGCAAACTTTCGTTATAATTTGAATTTTTTTTTGGAAATTTGTAAATTATTTGTTAATTTTTTCTAGGACACAGTAGTCCAGGAGTTAAATTTCAGTCAGTGGAACTCATCAACTGTCAAATCATGAAGTTTTTGCTGTTTTCAATAATGAGCGATTTTCAATATGGTTGAATTCAGTCTTGTTCGATAAACAATTGTTGCTGTATGAGCAGTAATAACATGCGAGCTGTGAGTGCGTAAAAATCTAATTGGTTTGCCATAGAAAAAGGAAAAAAAATATCATTTAGTAGGAAACCATGGAAGTGAATGTGATAAGAAGTCTGCAGTGGTTTAGTGAAGTAGTAGGCGTCCACTGTTAAAGTATTTAGGTATATTCTATCTATAAATATATATATAAATATATATTTACCAAATGCACAGAAAGCGAAAAAAAATATAAATAAGTAAAAAAACCAAGAAAAAATAATATAATTACGCGTATAGTAGTTACAATCAAATGTAAGAGTTAAACACAAGACGGACTTGAAAAAAAGAAATGCAAAAAAAGAATTATATTATTGTAAGTAAATTTGATATTGTGCGTTTCTTAATATTTCAAAAGTTCTTGTAAAAACTTAGTGTAATTTATTTTAAAGAGGTTTCTTGTTTTTATTTTATTGTAACAAATTTCTAATCTCTTTAAGATTATTTACTTTTAATGAATTTTGAACGTATCAATTTAAAGTTTACAAAGCTTATAATTCAACTTATGAAATAACTGCGTGAAAAGTCATAACCCTAAACAGAAATCGACTGTATGGGTGAAAAAAAACTGTGAATGCATGGAAAAGAATAAGCTATCTTTCTGCTTTACAAAGTTGCGATTGAATGTATTTCTTTCATATTTCTCACTCCTGCATTCATAAGTTACAGTGCAAAAAATATATATATAATTATATGTTATTAATTATGGCGTCTCCTTAATCGTGTGAATTGAAGAGAATGCAAACGAAGTTTAATGATCAAAAACTCAACCGTTTAATTCAATTAATTTTCTTTTATTTTCAAAAGAAATTTTACCGAAATCGATTTATTATTTTTGTATATTTATCATGTAATTTATTTATTGTCAATGTTAGCGTCATACAAATCGAAGTTAGTACACGCATAAAAGGACGTCTTTTAAATGATAATGAGAAAATATGAAGTTGCGTGTGAGTTTTCGAACGAAGCCAGTTTGTGCTAGTCGCGATGTCTCTGTAAAACAGCATTTCTCGTTTTCTTAAACTGACTACTCTGAACTTTCTTCTTCGAGATACTCTCTTCAGATTGTCGAGCGAAAAAAGGTCTGAAGATAAAAAATGAGAGACATGTTTCAGAAAAAAATATTTAAATGTTTACACAATCATTTCAATTAATCGTGTTTGTGTAAACATCTTGTGAAAAGTGTAAAATAGAAATTAATGAACTTACAGTACCGATTGCAAATTATCAACTTGTACATAACAGCTGATTTAGGACCAATGTTTAGTATTTATTGTCATTATAAGAAGTGTATTTTGTGCCTCAAAGTACATCTCAAGTAAACCAGTATTTAATGTATTTTTCATTTTTGTTTTTCGATTATGATTTTTTTTTTTAATTTCTTTGACGCACAATACCGTGTTTAAGACTCATATTATCTGAAAGAGTTGGTAGATTTTTTGTTTTGTTTTGTTGTATCGTTTTTGGCATTTATTTTCATTGCAAGACTAAGCAGCTTCGAGACATTTTTGTACATGCAAAGTTATTAATTATAGATTGTGAATAATGAATTCTCGAATTAAAGCATTATTTAAATGTTGGATTGTCTCGACTGCTTTGACCACTTTAATCTCAGAATCTAAGAGAAGTGCAGCTGTTATGTCAAGGAACTTGTCCATTTTGCACTTTTCCCACTATCGCGCAACTATTTATTACTGTAAATTGATTGTCACGAAACCTATACTCTGTTTGATGTTGATGTACACTCCGACACTTTAAAATTATTGAATGAAGGTAGTAAGAAAAGAGAAACTTGAGAATGGCGTATTTGATAAATATCCCCAAACCAATTTCACTGTTTATAATTATAAAGTAAAACTAGGGATGAAATCGTGCGTTAAAAGAAAAGACTGCATTACTATTAATTGAACTAGTGAAAGTCGAAAGACAAGAGTATGATGAGTATGTTAATTTCCAAGCGGAAGCAACATTAGGGCTCGACAGGTCGTTTCTAACTTACGTGGAAATCGGTAGAAAAAAAAACGCGACCATTAAAATAAACTGCGAAGAGTACAAAAGACGATTCTTGGAATTCGCGAGGAGCAAAAAAAGTAAAACTTAATAAGATTATTAAAATACTTTGTATGTATTTGCCCTTTAGAAGGGTCGAAGATCTCAGTTGCTGATATTCTGAGCGCTTGTATTTTTCTTTTTCTTTTTTTTTTTTTT
>UCQR01007460.1:0-14183 GCA_900474235.1 Cecidostiba semifascia
ATACCGGGTCAGAGCAGGCATCAGCTCAAATTATCAGTTACTCTCTTGGCTCCTCGAGTCTGACCTCGTGAGCCTCTCGCTCGCAAAAAAAAACATCTCATCAGCATCAGCACACGCTTTTCTGGCTTTGTTTGCATGCCGCTGATGACCTGTGCTGACCAGCAGCCCTCGGGCGGATTGTTCGATGTCCAGAGCAAGCCGGGAGAGCAGTCGTCGGCAGTCGTCGCAGGTGGCGGGGGTGTAGCAGGAGGTACTGGTGGTGGAGGAGGTGGAGGCAGTAAACTTGGCAGCAACGAGGGCAAGGGAATATTCAAGCCGGAGGCCGGCGAGGACGAACGCGAAAACTGGGACAGCAAGCTGACCTTCCTACTAGCCACCGTCGGATACGCGGTCGGCCTGGGAAACGTCTGGAGATTTCCGTATCTCGCGCAGAAGAATGGTGGAGGTGCGTATATGGATTTGTGAATTTTTCAAATAAACCGTCCGGAAATCGATGGGAAAATAGTTATGTTAATTTGACGTGAAGGTGACAAACAAGTATAGAGACTGTAAGGAGAGATTTGCATCGATTTTTAGAGTACACTTACAAAATATAGTAAACCATGTACAGTAAAATACATTTGCTTCAAAACAATCAGCCAAATACCAGTCGCAAACAAGAATTCCGAATCTAGTTTTAATATTTCTCTTGCAAATTGAATTGAAAAGATTCTCTCCCGCATAGAAACCGAACAGAATATAAAAAGATGAGTAATAAAAAGTCAAGCTGTAAAAACTTTTTGAAAATTCTCTGATGTAAAATATTGCTCATAAAGCTTCGAGTCCGAAAACTGTCGTTCGAGTCTCTGTATCAAATGTCCCGAATTCAAAAGCATCGGGTCTTCCTCTTTCCGAGAACTTAAGACCCGGAATATATTGAAGATGAAATAGGAGATTTATCAAAGGCAACCGGAATCCAGCAAGACGTGGATAATACGTGAATGAGGGAAAATGAAATTTCCGATTACGTCGTGTCGAGGAAAATGAATATTACTTTATATTCCAACTATCACGGAGCATGCAGCTTATATATGTTTCGCCGACTATATAGCAAAGTCGACCGAGTATAGATATTCCAAGTTCATACCGTACAAAGTTGCTAAAGGGCTTTTGATAAAATGAAACTAGATTTTCGAATTTCCGTTTTATTTTCAGTCGAAAGACGCTTGATTAATAACCTTCGAGTCTTTGAAAGGCAAAGGATCTGATCTCCTTGATTTGGCTTAGTTTTTTTTGCGCGAACCTTCGTGACTGTAATCTGAAATCGTTATATGAGTATACAGGGTTGTATAATAGCATAGTGCGATCATGGTGACATATGCGACATATATCTAGTGGAACGATGACCTTCGTATAGTATATGACTAAATAATAACGATAAACATTTTTTTTTTCTTCATACACGAGGCCGACTGAGTGTAGGACATATCGGGCTATTCAAAAAAGAAAATTTATAAATATTTCGCAATTATCACATCAAAATTTGTTCTCAATAATATAACTTTTCAAAAACATTCACTACATAAATTTGGTCCTCCTAATCTACCTTTCATCAGTATCATTTCATCCTCGTATCCAGGGATTAGAGTTACCGCGCGTATCGTCACGTGCTTCTGGAAAATGGTTCGACAAGCGATGGAAATTGACGCGACACAATTAGAGGACTGCAGAGAGAATCTCGTCTCTCCTCTATATGCGTCAGGCGCTTTTGTTCTCCTAGGGAGGATTACAAATTTGATCCGATTATTGGGACTTATAATCGGGGTGATCGTGTAGAGTTATTAGCGATAAGTGTTCTCTGTGATCGGATGTGATATAGGTTGCTGCCCTTATCTATCTTCAAAGATATTTAATTAAGGGCAGCAATTGATGTAATTATTATTCGTTAATAAATCTAATATGTCAACGTGATAACTCGCGGATCCAACCGTCCGAGACAGATTATTAGTTGTTTATCGATTTCCGATGCAATATGTCCTTCTATCGGCTAAAAATAACCCTTGAACTTTTTTCATTGTATACACCCTCGTTAAATTTCAGGTGCATTCTTGATACCATACTTCGTAATGCTGGCGATCGAGGGGATTCCTATATTTTACCTTGAACTCGCAATCGGCCAGAGATTGCGAAAGGGTGCGATTGGCGTGTGGAATCAGGTTGGTATTATTACTCATTGCATCAAAAGTATATATTTTATTAATCGTTAACGGTGATATTGCTTTTTCAAGGTATCCCCGTACATGGCGGGAATAGGTGTAAGCAGCGCTGTAGTATCATTCAACGTGGCCCTCTACTATAATACCATTATCGCCTGGTGCCTATTCTACTTCGTTCAGGTTGGTCGATAATAATTTTTTTATATATATGTTGTGTAATAGAATTTTAACGAAGCTTTGATAGCCTTTATATGTATACATCGAACTCTTGAAATATTCGAGGATTTTAAAGGAATTTTTCTTTGCAGAGCTTCCAGTCCGAGCTACCTTGGGCGGAGTGTCCTAATAAATATTTCCAGAACGGCTCTTACTCACCTGAACCAGAATGTTTGGTAATAATATATACATTTCTTTGTTATATGGTTGAAAAAAAAAAGAATGGCAATGAATATTTTGTAACTATTGCAGCAAAGTAGTCCGACGCAATATTTCTGGTACCGCACGACCCTTATGGTCTCGAAGGACATAAACACGCCGGACGTCTTCAATTGGAAGATAGCGCTGGCGCTGGTCATCGCGTGGATCCTCGTCTACATGTGCATGATCAAAGGAATCGCGTCGTCTGGAAAGGTGTAGTAAATTTTAGCAATTCAATATTTTTAAAAGAAAAATATAAAAAAATGCATTTTTTCGTTTGAAAAGGAAATGAAAGATGGTGCTATAATATTTCTTCTTGTGAATAGGTCGTCTACGTCACAGCTACTTTTCCGTATATCGTTCTCATCATCTTCTTCTTCCGGGGCGTGACGTTGCCCGGGATGTCAGATGGCCTACGTCACCTCTTCACGCCGAAGGTAAGCCAATATAAGACTCATTGTCAAGATATAATATAGAATATTTATTCCCAATGTTTCTTTAACACTTGGTTACTGATCTTGATTAACGTAATAACGTGTATTAAAGCTGGTAGTGTAAATATCAATTTTCAACAGCAACAAGCTTACTTTGGAAATATAATTAAGTAATAAATTATACAAGGTTTATATAGTAACTATTCAAACGAAAAAAATTTATTGATCACTACAGTGGTACACTTTGACCGATCCGGTGGTCTGGTTGGAGGCAGGCACGCAGATATTCTTCTCCTTGGGTTTAGCATTTGGAGGTCTGATCGCCTTCTCGTCCTACAACCCCGTCAACAACAATTGTTACCGCGACGCAATCATGGTCAGCCTGACGAACTGCTTCACCTCCATGTTCGCCGGCATCGTTGTTTTCTCCATTATAGGTAACATAATCATAATATGCATATACAACTATATTTAAATAATATCTTCGATATCTTCATTTACATACTTATACTCATCGAATTTCGTGATTGATCATAACACAAGGTTTTTTTTTAACACGGAGACCATAATTAAATCGCTAATCACGTACAATTCGATAGGTTTCAAGGCGACGATGGTGTACGAGCAGTGCCTCGCTGATCGAAACACGACGCTGATCAGCATATTTGGTAGTCCCGGCAAGATTCCCACTGAGCTACCGGTCAGCGGCGCGTTGCTCAACGTTACCAATTCCAATGGAAGCCTCACCAACTTTCTCATGCCCGAACTGCCCGAGTGTGATCTCGAGAAGGAGCTCGACAATGTGAGTATTTTTTTTTCTCAATTTTAACGAATTTTCGGCGATGCGTACGAAAATATTTTGAGATTGAAGGTAAATAAGACACGTAGTAAGTATAGAGACTTTCTGAAAAGTATCCTTTAATAGGAGCTTGATTACAGAAAAAAGAACGCTAAAATTGAAAATCATGAATTCTCAAACTGTTTTTGTTTACTTTCTCCTCTGCGTAGTTTACAAACACACAGATCCATTGTCAAACAATGAGTCGCATAAACTAGTTTAAACTGCCGTCGAGAGTTTGCTCTGATAAATCTCGACGCTGCAGCACTCTCGTTATCAGCCCGCCTTTATCAATACAATGTATAGACAGTCACGCCGTCGTTAATATCGGCGACTATAAAAATGGCTCCGGCAAAGTCTTATCTTGTCTCCAAAAATAATATGCACCGCTAATTCCTCGTTGTGATTTGCCGCTCTTGTCGGTCAATGGCGTTTTCTTGGCTGATTTCCGAGCGAAAGATATGTTATTATATTGTGCAACTCGTGTTGAACGCGCTCATATAGCTTAGCGAGAAAATATTTTTAAAGCGCCATCGCGCGCAGACACTGTCGTGCCTCTATTTAGAGTCTCTCTCTTTCTCTCTTTCTCTTATCCGTCAATTAGCTTAATGATTATATTAATACACACTATCAAGAAATCGTCGACTAAGACACTTAATATAACAATGTACAAAATACTGCTCTCACTTCCATCGCGTCGCGCCGTCCACTCGATGATGAAACTGAAGACACTATTCCATTTTGGCTGCCTATATGAGAACAACAAACGGATTATCAGTCATAAAGCCAACTATAACAGGCATCGTAAATAGAGTGAGCATCAAAACCCTCGTTATACACGACATATAAGCCTTCCGCAAAGTGACGCGCGAGCAATCGTCTAAATCCAGATTAATGACGAGTAAACGAACATGCGAGGAGTCACGTACGCTCTACAATAGGTGTAGATTCACAACACTCGCATCAACTCACCGCCTCGTCCAGAATGATCTTGGGCTGCTCCGCTGGCTCGACGCTCATCATCTGGGGTAACATCTTCGCGAAGTAGCCATCGTTGAGCTTCAGCAAAACATGTGGCCTGTCGAACTCGACGAGCCTGCCCTGGTCAAGAACCAGCACCTTATCACAGTCCATAATTGTGTTAAGCCTGTGGGTGATCATCAGTACTGTGCAGTCCTTGAACTTGGCTCGTATCGTCCTCTGGATCAGGGCGTCGGTGCTGGTGTCTACGTTGGCGGTTGCCTCGTCCAGGATTAGGATTCGATTACGTTTGAGGATTGCTCGGGCCAAACAGAGGAGCTGGCGTTGACCCGTACTCAGGTTATTCTGATCCAAAGGAATGTCCAGAGAACTGAAGGAGTTATTCAGCTCGACATCCTGAAGGGCTGACCACAGGGACGCGTCGTCGAATTCGTCCAGTGGATCGAGGTTTTTTCGGAGGGTCACGCAGAAGAGGATAGGCTCTTGGGGCAGTGTTGTCATCTTACTACGAAGATACTTGAGATCGAGGTTACGGATGTCCACGTCATCGATCTGGATCAATCCGTCGATGTGGGCCAGACGGAAGAGCGCGGATATGAGCGATGACTTGCCTGCGCCTGTTCGACCGACTATACCGATCTGGTAAACGATATTGTTGGAAGAAATTTATTAAGATTATGTAATGAATGGATCTAAGATAAATATTTTTAAAACTGTCGATTACGTACCTTCGCACCAGCTTCTATGGTGAACTGCAGATTCTTCAGAATCGGTGGGTCATCCAGTGAGTACCTCATCGATAGATTATCGAACTTAATCTTTCCATAACTAGGCCAATTGCTTGGTGGCTTCTGTCCAATACCATTGTTCAGCAAATCCTCCTCTCGTTCCAACTCAGTGTACTGGAAGAGCCTTTCCACCGATACCATCTGCGTCTCAATATCACCGGTCAGCTTGATACCCCTGGCCAATATCCCGCAGAGGATGAGAACCTGCGTAATGGCGAGACCAACGTCTGCTCCAGCTGTCATTTCATTTTTGAATACCAGAAAGCTGTAGGTTAAGATAGCAGTGAAGCACAGGATGATGAGGTCGAGCCAAAAGTTGTAAGCCAGGAGAGCGTATTGAGATATGGAAGCTGCGGCTGTGTGATGGTCCTGATGGACGTCAAACTGCTTGCAGGCCATTGGTTGGGCTCGACAAGAACGAATCGTTACTATGCCGGCGAAGGAGGAGTTTACGTGCGAGAAGACTGGACTCTTGGCTTAAAAACGCAACTTTTATTATTACGTATCTTATTATGAGTGCAGGACGATGTGTAAGTTTATTGTACCTTTTCCCTCTAATCTCATTAAATCTCGAGTGGTCTTGATCGCTACAACTCTACCTCTCCAGAATAGAAATCCCATGAATAAGATGATGAAAATTAACCACCAGGTTATGAAAACTAATTGAAATACTACTCCGAGGATAATGAAAGTGAACTCGATGGCCTCGAGCATTAGCGCTTGCAATCGTTCGTCGACGGTTCCCAAATCCTTCGTGAATCGATTCAAAATTTGTCCTGTAAAATTTGAGCGAAATAAATGTAAATCGGTTTTTGTACTCACATACATAACTAACACCAAAAGTACACATCATACCGGAATCGTTATTGGCGAAAAATGGCATCGTCGCTCTCAACAAACAGGCAGCCATGTTATTGTGAATCTTCTCGTTTGACTTTTTACAAACTGTACAGTACAGCACCATTTTTGTCACGGACATGATTATAATACCGATCATCAGTCCTCCAAAAATATACAATGCAGTGTAGGAGTCTATGTTTCCAGTTATTTTTTGATTCGTCATTGAGTCGAGCTCCGTCGCATTCGGTGACGCGTAACGTCGAGCATCTTGCTTTCTCGTCCTAAAATTGAAGTTTATATTCTCACGTAAACATTCCTTAATATGTATTATAGATTGTAGTGTTTTTAGAAAAAAGCTCGTACCAATACGCCACAAAGTAGTCGCAGCCACTGCACAAGAACTGAGCCACCACGAAGGCCACGAAAGTCGTAAAGGGCAAAAGACACGAGCCACCAGCGGTGAAATATCTCCAATACATGTTACTCTTCTCTTTCGTAATTTCCGGTTTATTCGGTTGTTTGCTTTCATCGGCTTCTGCCGACGTTGTCTTACTGTCTATCAATTTTTCGGTTTCCTGAGGTTCAGCTTTTTCGTCGTCGTCAGTTTCGGCATTCGATTGAGAATGAACAGACACAGTCGAATCTGTGACGGACTTTTTATTATTCAAAACCGTGTCATTGGCCTCATTCAGATTCAGGTATTGAAACAGCTCTTCGGTTTTGGGCAAATTTTCAAAGTCGCCTTGATACTCTATCCGACCCTGCGAATGAAAAATTGAAATATTATAAACTCAGCGCTTAATTGAGATCTGTTTCATGATCCTAACTTTGTCAATCAAGATGATTTCGTCCGCTTCTTTCAAATACTGTAGCTGATGCGTTATTAGAACGCGAGTTTTGTCTTTGAGCAGACCGTTTACAACATCTTCGAACAACCGCTTGCCAACTCGAGTGTCAACAGCGGAAAGTGGATCATCGAGTAGATAGATATCGGCATCCCTGTAGACTGCCCTGTTCACAAGAAAATACGACACTTGAAAGATCACACTCAATTGCAATGCTAAATTCATTTTCGACGCTCACCTTGCCAAACCGACTCTCGCACACTGTCCTCCGCTCAGAGTTGCGCCGTGTTCGCCAACAATACTATCATCAGCATTGGGCAACTGCTCAAAGTCTTTCGAAAGTGCGCAAGCCCTGATGACTCTGTCATATTTGTCAGCGTCGAACGGCTGACCGAACAGGATGTTAGACCTGACAGTTCCTCTGAAAATCCACGGCTCCTGACTGGCATAAGAGATGTCGCCATAGACCTGAACCTCACCTGTTGCCGGTCTAAGCTCATCTAGGATCAATTTCAAAAGTGAGCTCTAAAAAAATGTTAAAAGTCCTGAAGATCAGTTGGTTCATATGGTGAGTCATCGTATGCAGTATGCATCTCACCAAACTACCTTTCCTGCGCCAACTGGACCCACGACAGCGTAGAGCAACGTTTGCCTAATGCTAAGGTTGATATCATGCAAGAAGTTAACGTCGGTCTTCTCGATCGACGAGGCACTCACTCCTTTGATCGAGATGACTGTATTGTCGTCGCTGGATTTCAAGCTTTTAATGCTGGACACTTGCTCTTCAAGAAGCAGAAATTCCTGATGGTGGTTCAAATTATCAATATCACACATAAATATTGTTCACCAGTTGAACCGCTTTGAAATCGCTCACCTGCATTCGTTTGATCGACGCGACGGCTTCCGAGATCGTGTTCACGGCCCTCAAACAGTACGAGCCGGTCGTAACGTGCAGTATATTAAAGTACTGAATGAGCGTGAAGACCGTGTGTGAGGACAAGCTGTTACCTTGAAGTATGTAGATCATGACCGTGACGAAGAGCGGCGTACGCTGGGCGAAAGCCATTATGGACCACAATACGGTCTTCAAGTACGAGGCAGTCGCGATGACATCGATCTCGTATCTGCAGTTTTGCATAACCGTCATCATCAAAGTTGGCTAAATTCAGTATATACAAAACAAAATTAAACACCTTCTCGCTTGGAAGACGAGCTGCTCGAATGGTTTCTCCCAGGTGTACATCTTTATGAGCCTGATACCATGGATTATGTCTTTGGTCAGCAAGATCCGCTCGTCCGTTCTCGCGGCAATCTTCCGACGCAGTCTGGTGATTATCCGACCACTGAAGGCTGTGAAATGATTGCAACACACGCGTAAAACGCTCGAATCGTCAAATTGGATTTAAGATCGAGTTACCTTGTATAGGCATGGTTTGCAGGATGAGCGAGAGAACGCCTATGATGGAAGCAACACCGACGTCTCGCCACATTAAGTACGTGATCAAGATCAACTGGATCGGAATGACCCAAAGAATGTGAAGGAACAGGAAGCAAAACTCGAGCTTTCCCACGTCGTTCGAGAGTAGATTGATTATTCGGCCGCCCGTCACTTGCTTCGCCGAGTGCGGAAGCCTCGTTATCTGTATATCAATGTAGCGGGTAATTTTTATTTTTGATATATACATTGAACTTTGTACGAGGAGATGCACTTGATGATGCGATTAACCTTCGCTGACAAAACAATCGAGCCGTCAGTTTTAATGTGAGCTTGGAGCGATGACCGCTTTATATATGTGACTGCACGACTATTATCATATATATAACACACGCGTGTATTTATTATTAGTCACAAGAGACAGACAGTGCATGTGTTTCATTAACGAGATCGTTAAAACTTCGTTGGGGGAAGATTGTGAAGTCATGTGGTAACGAAGTTACAGGCATACATACAAGGCATGTTTTTCAACGACAAACAAGTTTTCTATATGTAAAATTCGGATAATATAATAAGTATGTTTTCACCTTTCGATACAAAAGCGAAGCACAGGCGACTCTTGCGCTGATGCCCATCGACTTTAAACCGAACCACATGTGATTGAAGAGCATCACGTCGCAGATGGTGATCAAGACAAAGGCACTCGCATAGCCGTAGCCTTCCAATGTGCTCGAAGTCGATCGCTCGTCGAAGTGCCAAATGAGGTAGCCGACCGCCAGTGGTTGTATTGTTCTATAATGAAATTTTTTTGTAAAATTATAGCATATCTTCTTTCAGAAATGCAAACTGTCTATACAATGATCGTTTCGAAACGAGATTTTTTTTTGCTTTCGAATACATTATTCGAATAGCAAACAAGCTCTTGACTATTGATATAATATTAAAATAAACTATACGGGTTTTATTTTCCGATAATTTATGCAGCCGATTTGCTAACGCCAGCAGTAAAAGTAACGGTAAAACACGACTTGCATTTCTCGCATCTCAAACGTTCCTTCGTCCGGTATAATCATGCGTTAGATCTCTTTGTTACAACTCTCACACGCGTCACTGTGCGTATATATACTCACTTGAATATAAGATGCGAAATGAAAAAGTGTATCGCGTATTTCAGAAACGTCCACTTCAGCGTTGCCCTCAAGGCTCTCAGCAAACTCGGCTTCCTATTCTTCTTCCCCGCATCTTCGAGCTCTTCATTCCAGTAGCTGTTAAAAATCGTACAAAAATATACATTGTGTATATTTTATTATACAGTAGAATGTATACGACACTTGTATGCAGATAGAGCGACATGAAGAAGCAGAAAAAACGTATATATACTTCTCGAGTCTGTCGGTGATCGGTTCGCTCAGGTTCTCCGGTAGCACCTCGTACAGGTCTTTTGGTTCAAGGTCGTGGTCTCTTCCCTCCACGAATATCGGTAATAGCCAACTGGAAAAGAAGAAACGTTTGCAACACTCTATCACCGTTATCTCTCATCAATCTAGCCGCTGCAGTGAAAGTAATCGCGCGTACGATTGTCGATTTTCAAAAGAGACACACATACCGATATCAATTCGGTATATACAACTCACCAGAAGAACAATTTACTGAACGGGTTAGCCGTCAGCTTGGGATTAGGCTTGTAGTGTTTGTCTTCGTTCTCCATCTCTCCTAAAACTAATGTGTCGTCTTCGATCACTTGTGTAATTATCGAAAAATCAAGAAAACGAAAGGAAAAGCGCGCGCATTGACATATTCATCGTGGAGCCGCTGCGCTACGACTGCTAACGATAAACGAGCGTATCCTACTCCGAGCAGTGAGCATAGAAAGAGAGAGAGAGACAGAGAAAGAGGGAGTAAGAGAGAGAGCGGCGCTCTTTTATCTCGCGTAGATTGCGAGCAAGCGAGACTTTTATTATCAGTGCGAGTATATACCTTTGGCGGATCTATATTAATAACGCTATGGTATATGTGATACGAGAGGCTGGTTTTGGCGGATTTGGAGAGAACCGGTTTTTCGACGATGAGAAATGTGACGAGAAGGAGAATTTCGAAGACTGCGTGGTTTTGGAAGATTACCCGTTATTGATTATTGATTTTTACCCGAACATCTGCATCATAATTATTCAATATTTTTATGAAAACTTTTTTAAACTAAGTTTGTATTTTACGTATCGTACAACGTTAGCTCGATTATCAAGCGTGTAATTCATATGCGACGATAACGTCACGGCGTACAAAGCACAGAGAGTATAATACAGTAGAATTTCTATGATTGACGAGCGACAGTATAAGAGTGCTTTTTTCCAAAGCTGAATATTTCGCAGTCGTAAATTACCATTTCCACGAGGTGATAAGCTAAGACAGATTCACTCGAGATACGGCAAAAATTCGAAAGATATGTATTCTGTGTTTGGATATACGATTGTGCGCGACAAGTGTGTTTTGCACACGTGGCTGATAAGATTAAAATCAATCGAAACTAATTATATACATCCGATAAGCAATCGGGTGCCTACCGGTGAGTCTATACAAGAGATTTCTATAAAATCTCTATTGGGTGTGTTTGATGGATCTTACAACTTTGAAAACGAATGATCGGAATTTTTCGCGTTGACGTAATCGGTTCGCGTGTGGGAGATCGGTTTATATTGAAAAATCGGTGGGTATGAATAAATTTCAGCAATTAATAAGCCAGTGCGATCTATAAATTGCTTTGGAGCAATTAAGATATTTATTTATTTATTTATTTAACCAGTTTAAAAGTTTACAAATTTACATCTGTCAATTCCTATACAGAGGTAATACAATTATCTGTACATAGGACTGGTTAGGAATATATATATTCTAGAAATATATAATTATACGTTGGTTTGGTGATAATCCAATCAATGGATTCATTATTCGTTACGGACTATATAGGATCGCCAGACACGTTGAAGATTAATTAAAAAAAAATATGCAAAATCATGATAGGCTATCGTATGTCTTATCCATCTGCGCACAATTATTGGCTCAACAACAATTTTTCAAAACTGTGTCAAAAAACTGTGTCAATCTTTTGTATCTATTTCCATATGCTACTATGCGTGTATTAATCACTTTAATTTAACCAAAAAAAAAAAATTGTAGTTTAAAAAAAAATATATTTACAGTTATATAAGAGATATGCTATCAACTACAAACATACAGTACACAACAATAAGTGTAATGCCAATAACCGATACCCGTATCCATGATAACTATAACGATTCCCTTATATCTTTTATATTCTACATCCGAAGAATTAAAAACAACTCTCGTATATCATATAATAGCGTTAAGCAAAAATAGAAATTAAATAATAATGCAACACGCCGTCGATTTGAAAAATTTCCAGTCGGCATCAGGCACAGGACTGGCTTTCATAATCTTCACGGAGGCGATCAACCAGTTCCCAGGCGCGCAGTTCTGGTCGGTTCTCTTCTTCCTGATGCTCTTCACGCTGGGCATAGACTCGCAATTCGGTACCCTCGAGGGTGTCGTCACCAGCATCGTCGACATGAAGCTCTTTCCCAACCTTCGCAAGGAAATACTCACTGGTAACTTCATGATAAACTCATTTCCTCTCTTATATATATAGCTATATTTAATACACACACTGTACGTGGACGTACTATATAAGTATACATACATGGTGTTTAAGAGTAGAAGAGTAGGGGGTTATTAACCCATTGAGAGCTTGACTCGCACGACGGCAGTGTCGAGGCAGTCATTCAGACACGCGGTACTCGTGCTGAGTGTAAGAGAAGGAATTACTGCCAATTGATGGGCTGTTTTGACTTGGCTTGTCATTCTTGTTTGTTTGTGTAAGCAATATATATTGTGCATAAGATATGCTTCTATGAGCGTTTAGACACTGTTAAAGTGCATTGAATTTTTTTTGGTAGACCATACGAGCATCGTCGTTTTATTTGAGTCTTATTGTGAAATAATTTCAAATTTATATTTATTTCAATACAAATGAAGTATAGCCAACGCGAAATTACGATACATTATTATGCGCCGAAGAAATAAATAATAAAACGTTGTAATCATTCGTGTGAACAACTTATTGATTATAATTATATACTGTAGAAAGATTTTTTTTTGTATAAAAATTACACAGATGTATTTGTTGCAAAAATCAGGTAGCATCTGTCTACTCTGCTGCACAATATCAATGGCGTTCGCTCACGGTGCCGGTAGTTACGTCTTCGTTCTGTTCGACAACTTCAGCGGCAACTTCCCGCTGCTCATCATCGCATTCTTCGAATGCATCGGAGTGTCTTACGTGTATGGAATCAAAAGGTCTGTGCACATGACAGTAAATTTTTGCAACGATATCTGGAATAATTTATTTAAAAATAAACATGACGATGAAAAGGCTTTGATCACTTTGCATGAATCACTATAATACTATCAAGTATATGAATAAATGAAATGGTACACAGGTTCGCCGACGACATTGAGCTGATGACAGGCAGTCGTCCAGGTCTCTACTGGCTGATCTGCTGGAAATACTTGAGTCCTCTGGCGATGTTGAGCATTTTGATAGCCTCGTTCGTAGAGATCGTCGTCGAGGGCAGCGGTTATCAGGCTTGGGTCGCCAATAAGGGCGTCACCGAGAGGCAAGAATGGCCCACCTGGGCGCTTGTCCTCATCGCCGTACTCATACTCGCCTCCATCCTTTGGATCCCTATCGTCGCTATATGCAGGTAATTTTCGACATAAATAAATTACACACATACAACATGCCATATAAAAAATCAAAATCTAGACTCGACTTTAAAAAAAAAAAAACTGATGATAAAGCGGGCAAATTATTAATTTTCAGATACTTCAATATTCTGATAATCGACGACAACGAGAAAGCTTGGTTCCCAGCAGCGGATCTCAAGGAATTCCATGGCATAATGCCGCACGAGGTGACAGTGGCCGAGACGCTACTCTTTTGCATCAGGGCCGACGGCTCCGAGGGTCTTTGCTGTCCCACCGGTGGTCCTGGCGACGACGACGAGGATCTCGATCTTACTTAAACCTCCATCGCTACTTGAACAACTACCCTACGAGTCATCCACATACTCATGTACTTACGTATATACACAGACACACATACACGACGATGCATGACGTATGCTATTGTATTGGTTGAAAGGGCGGATAAAGGTGCAGCTATTTTCGAGGATTATGTCATATCTATATAGGGTTGGCCAACGGAATTATATACTTCTCTTGGGTTACATTCCGCAACTACATATCCGAAAACACATATCCGACAACGCATATCCAAAAGATTTTCAATCCAAGCCAAGGCTGTTGATTTCAAAGCAAGCGATATAAATTATCC
>UCQR01007461.1:0-14127 GCA_900474235.1 Cecidostiba semifascia
GATGACGGGAGTACTAGGTAGTAGCAGCACTGCACCGCCGCCGTCGTCCGCTGCACTCCTCATCTTCTCGTTATATTGTTTGTACATAGAAGACAGCTGCAGTCCCAGCCTCTGGTATAGGGTATATCTATAAGTAGCTGTCCTCTCGCTTCGGAGAGGCGGCGGTGCTGAGAGAAAAAAAAGAGGAACAACCCGCGGGAGAGCGACGTCTCTACCTACACGCACGACCCGGAGATGTTGCTGTTCCACAGAAGGTGCGGCGATCGCGTGAGCCTCGTCAACGGCCAGTGCACTGCTGTCCGGGATGTCACCGAGTTTAACTTCGGCTTGGTTTTCAGTGCTGAGCCTCTTAGGGACGACGAAGTGTTCCAGATCCGGATTGATAAGAAGGTGGGTTATTTTTGGCCTACTCTGATGTCTCTTTTGCAGATACTTATGTGCTTTTGGACTTTGTTTTTGTTTGGTCAATGGGACGTGATGCAGGCAACGTCGATGCAAGAGTCTTATTATCAAATGCCAAAAGGGAGTATTTATAAATGACGTTTATGGGTCAGTTGGGATGCGGTGCTGAACCAAAATTCAGGGTTGATTGACTTTGCAGACGTTGTTTTTATTTTTATTTGTGGTTATGATAATGAAGACTGACGTTGTTGAAAGTCGATGATTTTTTGTGTTTGTTTATCTAGGTTAGAGATATGTGTATATCAACTGGGTAAACTTGTTTATGTTAATTGCTTTTCCAGATAATGATATGG
Organism: Cecidostiba semifascia; assembly: GCA_900474235.1. Classification (NCBI taxonomy): domain Eukaryota; kingdom Metazoa; phylum Arthropoda; class Insecta; order Hymenoptera; family Pteromalidae; genus Cecidostiba; species Cecidostiba semifascia. The sequence continues at coordinate 756 of UCQR01007461.1, forward strand.
AGTGGCAGTATAGAAATCGGAGTAACAGCTTGTGATCCAGACAACACTAATTTGCCAGCATCAGCTACAAGCTTACGCCATGGTTCCTGGATTATGACAGGATCCAGTATTGTATATGATGGTGAACCCATTTTAGAGTTATACGGTACTGATTTAAGCACGTTAGATGAAGGAAATACTCTTGGAGTATGTCGAACGTCGAAGGTAACAGAAATCAGAAGAATAAAACACATTCTGCAATGTGTATTTTACATCAATCTGAATGGTCTGATTAAATCGAATTAATTTGTTTCTTTCAGGGGGAACTAGTTTTTTATGTGAATGGATCGCCGCAAGGTATAGCAGCAACAAACATACCATCTCGAGTATATGCAGTGATAAATATGTATGGAAACTGCATCCAAGTTACGACAGTACAACCACCCACTGGGTCAGCCTCAAATTGTAGCAATGGCGAAGCAACGATCCATCAGATAGAAATCAATAATGATTACACTATGGATGAGGCTTCCAGTTCTTCAACCACAAACTTAGTAGCCAACCTAAATGTCAATCTAAATGTTTTACCAAAAAATCCAAGCCTAGCAGCCATAAGAGAAGATAGATTGAGGTTCCACGAAAGAGTGGGCTCTTTGGTTAAATTGTCAAATAATGCTCGCACAGCAGAAAGAAGAAGGCCACTAGATGAATTTAATAATGGAGTAGTTATGACTCATAGGTCTCTGCGAGATAATGAATTGTTTGAAGTGAGTAGGTTTTTTGAGACCTTTGTTTATTAAAAAGAAAAGAATAATTTTTACTATTTATTGCATCTTTGAAACAGATTCGAATAGACAGACTAGTTGACAAATGGTCTGGTAGTATAGAAGTGGGTGTAACTACACACAGTCCAACTGCTTTGGAGTTTCCAGCAACAATGACGAATATGCGCTCTGGCACAACCATGATGTCTGGTTGCGGTATTTTAACAAATGGTAAAGGCACGCAGCGCGAATACGGTGAATTTAATTTGGATGAACTTCGAGTAAGACATTTAGGATAATCAAGTATTATTTCTAAAAGTACATTATTCAAATGATAATTATTAAATCATTGCATCGTAGGAAGGTGACAGGGTAGGCATGATGCGAAAAAGCAACGGCAATCTTCACTACTTTATAAATGGCCTCGATCAAGGTGTGGCTGCCAAAGTTCCTAATACGATCTGGGGCGTCATAGATTTATACGGGATGACAGTTAAAGTCACGATCGTCGATCGCGATGAAAGGGAGGAACAGAATTTAGTTACCAGGAGAAATACGTTACAATTACAGGGAATCAATGGTTAGCATAACTTTTTGATAATTTTTTTTTCAAGTAAAATATTTATATTTTATTTTATCAAGGTTTTATTATTGCAGAAGGAGGAGAAACGGAAGAACCTTTAGATAGACTAATGTTCCATCCATGCTGCGGCACTCGAGCGGATGTAATTAATAACGGACGCACGGCCCATAGACCGAAGTAATAATTATTATTTACTTTATTTTTAATTTCCTCCTATTTAAAAGTTATTGTCCAACAGTTACTAAACTCTTCTTATTTTTAGTGCTATAGACGATTTTAATAACGGTGTTGTGCTGACGTCGAGGCCTCTGAGACCGAATGAGTTGTTTGAAGTGAGATTGGACAAGATAGTCACCAAATGGGCGGGCTCCATCGAAATTGGAGTCACCACACACTCGCCTACAGAGCTTGAGTTTCCCTTCACTATGACAAATGTCAGGTAATCCTCTTTTCTAATAAAATCTTCGGCTACTTACACTTACTTACACTCCTCTATTTCATTTTCTTTCTACTTGCGCTTTTCAGATCAGGCACGTGGATGATGACGGGCAACGGTGTAATGCACAATGGTACTACTATGATTGACCAATATGGCCAGAACTTGGACAGGCTACAAGTAGGTGATCGAGTAGGCGTTATGCGAAAGGATAACTCAACTTTGCACTTTTACGTTAATGGCTCGGATCAAGGAGCTGCCGCTAGTGGTGTACCTGAAAGAGTTTATGGAGTTATCGATTTGTATGGACAAGCGGCCCAGGCTACTATTGTGGATAACTCGGACTTTTGCAGTCCGACGACCATCAATTCTAGTCTTAGCAATACTACCCTTTACTGGTATGAAAATAGATCTTACTAAACTCATACTTCCATTCTTATTAGTAACTAAGTTTGTTCGCAATTCACATCTACTTAATATCTATTTTCCTACTTGACTCAGATTATTACTTATATGAACAACATTATTTTTTTCAAAAACCCCTCATTAGTGAGTACTTGTTTCCGTTTTTGAAATTGCCGCATCTCTTGCTACTACATATCTGCGTCTCTACAGGAAAAAAACATATAATCATAAGTAGTAACAGTTGAATCATTTCAGACATACATTAAGTTTATTCTCCTTTATGTTCTGCAGTGATCTGCGTTTCCACCATGTGCATGGCAAAAACGCCCGTATCACAAATAATGGTCTGACAGCATCACGACCGCGAGCTCTTGGCGAGTTTAACGATGCTATTGTAGTAGCCAATCGAGCTTTACGAGACGGCGAGATGTTTGAGGTATCTATTGATAAGATGGTTGATCGATGGTCAGGTGCTATTGAAGCCGGTGTTACTGCCATAAGGTATATTGCACTAATAAATAAGTTAAACTTTTGGTCATGTTATAAAATCATGTTTTTCTTATGACAGACCTGATGAGCTAGAGTTTCCTTCGACGATGACGGATATAGATCATGACACTTGGATGCTGTCGGGCTCTACGGTGATGCGCGATGGCGTAGCTCTCAGAAACAATTACTCCTGTGATCTAGACAAACTTGCCGAGGGTAATCGGATCGGTATGATGAGGTGTGCAGATGCTAGTCTGCATTACTACCTTGATGGAGTTGATCAAGGAGCGGCTTGTACTGGACTGCCGTCTCATGTGTATCCGGTGATTGATCTCTATGGACAGTGTGCTCAAGTTAGTACATTATTTTATTTAGAGTTTTTTGGGAGATAAAAAATAATTGTTCAAGATAATTTGGTTAAATTGAAATATTGCGTGGGTATATGTACTTTTTTTTGTTTTGTTATTTTAAGGTAACGATAGTCATACCAGAGCGTCGTGATATGACACTGCAGCAGTATCTTCCATCAGAAAACAGTACAACAAGTCAACAGCCAACGTCGGTCGTCCAGGCTCTTGCCCAGACGGAAATTACACATAAATTTCACGAGTCGGTGGGTCTAAATATCCAACTGGACACCGGTCGGACGGTGGCGACTCGCTGTCGCGAGTACAGTAATGCCGTATTGATTAGTGAGACGGCTTTAGAAAATAATGAGGTATTTGAGATCAGCATTCAGGAGGTGGCGAGAGAATGGAGTGGATCATTGAGGATAGGATTGATCAGTAATGAAAGTGGCAGTTGGTTATCTTCTATGAATCTCGTACAGGGAATGACTTCTATCCCTGCAGATGCCTGGTACCTAACAGGTAAGGGTTTTTACAAATAATAGAAAAATATGAGCGTGAAAGAGTTTATACTTTAGCTTGATATTTATAACAGGTAATCAAGTGCGACACAAAGGTCACTGTTTGTGCTGGAATTACTGTCCAAGCTTGGACTGGCTGCGCGTGGGCGATAAGATCGGCCTGAAGCGTACTAATGAGGGCAACCTCAAGTTTTATGTGAATCGCGAAGACATGGGTGTGGCGGCTTCCAACGTACCTGAGATGTGCTACGCAGTTGTCGAACTTTTCGGCAGTACAGTGGCGGTTTGCATCACAAGCACAAAACAACAAAACACGGCTATTTCTCCTAATGCCAGCCTAAGGTTGCAGGATTCATTAGAACTATTGCTAGATCCTATGCCACCTGGCATCAGAAAGTATGAGAACTAACTAAACTGCTTCAGTTATCAGAATAAATTAAATAATACTTACACAAATTTTATTTACACCTATTTTCTGTTTTTAGTGAAGTCGGTATGGATACATCAGTAGATACTTGCGGTGAAGGTAAACTAATCAATGAAATAGTCACAACACCAACCCAATTGACGGTAGCGTCGATAGGGGAAACCGACTGGTCCTATGAGTTTCACGAGAATCATGGTAGAAACGTACAATTAGAGAAAAAGACTGTTGCTAGAAGGGTAGCAAGCTACAATCAAGGTATAATATCATCTTGGAAATTTTTTAATGACATGTTTCTTGAGTATATATATTTAAAGAAACGTTCGTTTCTATAATTACAGGAGTCGTAATGTCCAATAAGCCTCTAATAAAAAATAAGCTGTTCCAAGTCAAAATCGATAAAATTAACGAGCGATGGGTGTCAGGAATATTGTGTGGAGTTTCGTGCGTCTCTCCTGAAAAAGTAAGTTTCCCAGTGACGGCCCTCGGCTTAAAAAAACATTCCTGGATTATTTGCGGCGACTGGATATCGCACAACGGAACTAAGGTAAATGATTACCAAAATTATTGCCTGACTTTTGATTTTTGCATGAAGATGAACTGAATAATTTTTTCATTTCATTTCGATAGGTGCGGTCCTCCTATGGTGCAAATCTAGAAACCCTACATATAGGTTCGACAGTCGGTCTCTTGGTCGACGAGGATTCCCGATTGCACCTTTATATTGATGGATTAGATCAAGGCGTCGCCGCCTCGGACGTACCGTCATATGTGTATGCGGTGATCGACCTATATGGCCAGTGCGAACAGGTCTCTATAATTGGTCCGTCCGCCGAGGCGATGAATTTGCCTCTGCTCAACGAAAACGAGATGTTGAACAACGACATGAACAATGCTACCGCCTCAGCCATGGAGAGGTTGGCTCTAGAGACAGATGACGTCGAGAATTCGAGGGAAAAGGCTGATCTGGAGTGTCACGAGAAAGAGAGTGGAGCTGCGATGCTCGTTGATGAGATGAAGGATGGTTTAGCGGAGATGAGTGTTCAGGATGAAGGCGCATGTAGTCAAACTGGCGATCAGGTTGACGGAATGGACAGCTTGACTAATGCAACGACTAGGGATAATGATCTGGCGAGCCGGAACTCACAGCCTAGTAACAAGGGTATGGATAAATCTGTCTTTAGACGTATTCCATTATTATAAGTTTCTAATAATTTTCTTAAGATATAGTAATGACTTATCATTGAACGTTGAACAGAACTAAAACAAGCGCCAACTTCATCGACGATGTCAAGTAGTCTGCAATCGGATACTAACTGTTCGGAACACTGTTCAGACGTCGTATCCACTTCGGAAACAACGAGCAACATTCCTGACAACAACACGTACGCTGATAAGGACGTAACTTCTCCACCCCTTCGTGACAACAACGTTGCGGCTGCTGTCCCCAGTGGTTCCATCGAAGACAATTGCGAGGGTAATGGCAGCGGTATTGAATCGGTCGCTGATAACAATGATTCTTGCACAAATGTTGAACTAAATAATGCCACCAACATTAACATCAAGAACGGCTCGGTTATAAATTCCACCAACATGACCAATTTGAATACCGCGATTAGTGGAAGCAACGCTAACAACGCCATCAATGAAAGTATTGCATCGAACAGCTCGCAGAACAATAATAATGCAACTACGGCGCCAAGTTTAAATATCAGAACGTGGCACTCGAATCATTGTGCGCCTAGTGCACCGCAAGAGCTTGTGCTAAATCTTCATCGCCATTCTTTGGTAACTAGATCTTCTTTTCTTTAAGTCATTACTGAGTAAGTTCAATTCAGGTCAAAATCATATAAGATAAATTTTATTGATGCATCTAAAAAATAATTAAATGATAACATTATAGCTAAATATCCTGCTTAAAATCTACTCATATTCTAAAGCCCTGTGCTTGTCTAACCTAAGTTACTTCTAGTTTTCTCAATCGAGAGTTTTTCGGAATTGTGGTAAAATGCATTTTTGATTGACGTACAAAAGGTACAGGTTTAGAAAGAATAAGGTTCATAGAGTGATTAGTAGGTGAAGAAGAAAGTATCATCAGTAATTAATTTTAAAGAAACGCTCTGCACTTTATAAGCTAAGTAGGATTTGATTAAAATGACGAATGCAAGTGCTTTTATATTTGAGTATCACAGGTGGGGTGGTTAATAAAATAGCAGGGTATCTTTTTAGTCCAGTTCAAAAGAGCTTTTATCTTGGCCAATCAGATCTTTTTTTTTAGTTACTTTTGTTTCCTATTACCAACAATACTTTGCTGTTTATTAATGGTTCTTTTGAGAAGTTTCTTATTCGTTAAACCAAATTATCACGCTCTTTCGCAGCAAGGATTTCAAGTCACCAACAACTGTTTTTCAAACAATATGCTGACTACGACCGCTCAGCAGACAATCTCCACGCACGCCTCGATGCCGTCCACGCCACTAGCGACGAGCAATCATATAACGCCGCCGCCAGCCAAGAAGTGCGAGTACCTCAAGGCCTGCATCCGACTGAAAAAGTCTCTTGTGCTACCCGACGAGTTCTTCTCGCTCGATGAAATTCTCTGCTACTGTAGTTCTTGTTTCAAAATAGACGGGGATTCGGTTATTTGTAAAAAGGGCGAACCACTTGCCGAGTTCGCTATACCTGTGGGTTGGGTAAGGTTCCCTCTTAAGCACAACATCAACGCGAACCAAATACCGCAGAGCACAACGGACAAGTGGCATGTGGCTTTCTATGGAACGAGAATTGACACTGTCAGGTAAAATTTACCGAAAAAAACAACAAAACAGGATGTAACTTCGATTTGTATGGTATACAACTTAAAGTTTAATAAAATGTTCGTGGTTTTCAGATGGATTCTTGATAGAGGTGAATTGTTAACAAAAGAACAGCTGGACACCGACTCGTTAACAACCGGAACTAGTACGGAAGACCAAAACCCCCAAGTTGTATTTTCTCCAAACATTAAGTGTGCTAGTTCTGAGGAATTTACAAAGCAATACTCGTAAGTTTATGAACACACTCTTAAATGGAAAATGAACAAATATAAAGGGTCTTCGTTGGGTTACAGATACATCGATACCCAGTTAAACAAGAAAGTCAACGCATCGACGGCCTTCCAATTGCTGGTAAGGCCCGGCTCGTATACGACTTCCAGTAAGAAGGATGGACTGGACTCGCAGCTGGAGTGCATCGAGTGGGCTACCAAAGAAACTGGCGCCACCGTTATCATAGCCCTGCTGATTCATCTTGATGGCTTTTGAAGCAACGTTCGAGATTTAAACCGTAGCATAGTTCGCGTTAACGTAGAGGTTAAACAAGTTCGCGCATGTATAGTAACGTAGTCATGACTCCCTCACCTCTGTTTTCTAGATGAGAAATCACATGCGTGCGATAAATTTTTACCTTCGCTCGATAGTAAGAGATTTTGTTTGATTCCTTGAGAGAGAAAGAAAGTACATACTTTTTATTTAAAAAAAAATAAGTTTAGCGAGCTTTTAATGTATCGTGGAGATTTAGATGGAGATGAAAAATTATCTTATTGAGCACAGAGTTTTGATCGCGTCATACTTGTGCCGATTGAAAATACTCGTGAGGGGATGAGTTCTGGTCGCGAGTATTTTTGACGATGCAGCGAGTACTTAAACGTATCTCTTTAAACTCTACAACCAATAAGTATTATTACTATTATTATTTACCTACCCTTGTACCTAAGTCATCCGAATTTACCCATTCGTTTACTTTACTTCGCCTAGTTCAACTTTGAATTTATCGGCATCGCGTTTATAAATATATATATTTAAACCAATACACATTTTCTGTGATACACCGTAATTGCACTCGGATGAGAGTCGTCGTCGATTGTTACGCAATATAAGGAACAACGCATTTGATTTAATTTTACTATATTTATAAACAAATGAATTCAATTGATAGTTTATAAATATACTGCAAATCATTGAGCGTTCAAGAAAATATAATTGTTGAGCTTGTTCAAAGGAAAGATTACGAATTTGAAAAGATGAAATACCACGAGCAAATACAGAGTGAAATATTTCTCTATTTATTTTTCCAAAGAGAAGTGTTTTTCTTGCGACATACATCTATTCTCAAAAGGAAAAACGATACAACAAACGATCTTCATCGTTTATGTTATATATGTATATGTATACGGAGTGTATGTGTGTGTGCGTGTGTGTGAGAGAGAGGCGCTGAAAGTTTAGTGGTACATGAATTCTATTGTAAATCATTGAATGAATGCGTACACGCGCATGCGATGGTGTACGTTGCGAAAGTAGATTAATTTTTACAAAAATGAGGCGATACTTGAAATATTTATTGTTAAATTGCATTGCGAATGCATGAAATGTTCAGCAGCACACCGAAGTTACTCCTGCGACATTATGGTCCGACAACTTATACCAAGAATAACAATAAACGCAATATTTTGAGTTAGCAAAAAGATAAAAACAGTCTTTTTTTCTAAATTTCTTTTTATTTATTAAAAACCCAATGGTGTTTTGGTACAATCTAATCTGTCTTACTTTACTACGACACTTTTTCCATATATAAACGATGAAACACGCCTACAGCATACCAATATATTTCTCTTAAAACTTCGATTGTACTGTAAATGCGTCATCTTTTTTTTCAACAAGAATAAATTTTCTAGACCATCTGCGTAACTCGAATTAAAGTATTTGAATTAATCAACAACAAAACATATAGAGCTTTTATCGACATTGACTTGCAGCGACGAGGACAAGCTTTGCATTGCGAGCGTTGTTAATAGATGCTTCCCTTTCGTCATTTCTCACATGTATGTACGCGTAAGAAATCTCTTAAACCCAGACTCGGCAATTCTGGTCCCAGGAGCAGCTGACCATCGCCATACCGTTGCCAGAAACGCTCAGCGATGTCACGCGATTTTCGTGCCCTTGCAAGACTCCTTTACAAAATTCAATTCGTATTATAATCTGAAGTCTCTATAAAAAACATATTTCATTTTTTTTTTTAGAAAAATGCCTCACCATTGTGTTGAATTTTGAGGGTGTCCCAGATATGAATGTTGTTGTCGTCAGTGCCGCAGAAGATGAACCGTCCGCTGAAGGAAAGTCCGCAGGAGGTGAAGCCAGGATTGGAGTTGGGTGGCTTGAAGGAAGCAATCTGCTGATCTGCGCGCAAATCCCAGAGTCGCGCAGTCTTGTCCTCCGAGGCCGTTACGAACGCGTTTCCCGACGGATGATACTTTATCAGTTGATTAACAAAAATTAAGTATATAATACATTCAGACTATCACAATAATCAAATATGTTTTTGTTTCAGGTCACTTTGCAATGCTAATTTTCATATTATGCAACGAGCTAATGGATTTTCTAATGTCTGACTAGTAGCCGACATTTTCTACTGTTAACATGACAAGCTAATCGCCGCCTTACGCAACTCGTCATTTTCTACTTACAACCAGATCAAGATAAAGACTCTATATACTCACGCAAACGGAATTGACGTCAGCCTCGTGCCCGAAAAATGTCTGATGAGCTACTTCCTCCCTGAGATCCCAGAGCTTGCAGGTCCTGTCGACCGAGCCGGTGATGTAGGTGTTACCATCTGGACCCAGACTTAAGCTAGCGATGTCGCCTGCATGTCCTGCAAAGTCCGTCGTCTTTTTGTTCGCCTCCAAGTCCCAAATGCAACTATATGCAAATACGTATAGTCCAATAACAAAAAGATTGTAATAACAATTTCATTTGCAAGTATAGCAGGTACTCACATCTTCATGTCACCGGATCCCGTGATCAGATGGCCGTCGTCCAGGAACCTGCACGACGACAGAAAGCCTTCGTAGCCCAAAAGCTCGCGAGTGATCTTTGCAGAGCCTGTGGCGTCGCGATTGTTGACGTCGTAGACGGTGCACATGTTGTCCATACCACCGCAAGCGACAAAGTTGCCTGAGGGAGCGAACGCGACGGACATGACCCAGGCCGAGCGCAAGGGTATGACCTGAACCTTGTTGCCCGTCCATGTATCCCAAATGATGAGCTTACCGTCGAGCGAGCCCGTCACGCAGTGCCTGCAATTTCAAGGCTTTTCTGTCTATTTTCTTAATTTTAGTTTCGAATTATTGGAAAAATATTTGTTATCTGTTTCGAATATTGTTTGACGATTCGCGATGAATAAATGCATTTTTAAATTTTCAATTGAAAACCTTAAACGAAGCTTTTCAATAAAACAAAGATAATGTTATCATTGTTCGTTCGATTTAACCCAGAAAGCATACAGTAACAGCTGCGACTTGTCTCAGAATGCGACAAGGCTTCAATAGCACTAATCGTCGGATTTAGCTTTACCTATACAATACATATTATATTACTGGCGCTGCTCATATATATATGTATATAGGAAAAAAAAATAAAAGGGATATACGCGTGTACTAAAACAAAAAGAGAGAAAAAAGTTTAAGTAGATTCATTCTCGCATGGGCCGCTGCAACGGCTATTTTTATAATATATAATGAGAAATAGAAATTGAAAATCGACGAACCTACTGTCGCCGCTAAAGTGTACCGAGTTGACTTTGTTGATGTGGCCCTTGAGCATCTTTTTCGTAGACAACTTTATCTTTGGCGCATCCGCGACACTGCCGCACACGTCCTCGATCGTCGTGTCCTGGCATTTCTTCTGGTCTTCCTATTATTAACCGTGCAAATAACAGAGTTATTCTTTCTCTTTTATAATATATTTACAAAATCGTGCAGTTGTATTGTATTGTATTGTAACGTATATATTGTATATTTATATATCTGAATTGTCTCGTGGAATCGTGACTGACAGAGTTCGTTAGAGCTTTTGACGCGAAACTGGATCAGGATGAAAGAAATTACATCACAATGCGGCCAGGAGCTTCTCGCGTGCTGCGTAATATTGTAAGTGTAATTAAATCACGATAAAGCCCATAACAACGCTGTCGATATTATGATTTCAGAACGCAACTATGGAAATGTTAAAAGTTTTTGCCGTGTTATATACGTACAATGAATGGATGAAGAAACATATATAAGATTTTAAAATTAGAAAGAGAAAGTTAACAAACCCGCATATAAATTTATATCAAATACGTATATACATAGAAAAGCTCAAAAGCTCAGTTTCCCGATGAAGCCTCGACTTTCGCTCCAGTTTCACTCACAGTTTCTCCAAACAATGTATACTTTATACTCAATACAATCAAAACATAACGTTTCAAACGCCCACCTTGCACTTGTTGATAAGGTCGTCAAGTTCCTTCTTAAGAGCGATCGTCTCGGCGTCGTCCTTCCCCATCTCGTCTCTCCTTACCTCCTTGCGATTGCCCTTTGATTATTACTAATGCACTGTATCTCTCTTTCTCTCTCGAAACCGCAGGAAAAAAAAAAGCAAATCCTCCACTTGAAAAATCGGATTCTCGCGATCAGTAGATCGGCAGCAGCCGATCCCAACTTTTCAACCCTTCCTTCGATATCAGAAAAGAGACGAAAAACTTTTTGCTCCTCCTTCTCGGCCTATCCCACACACTGCGAAGAAGGCACGTCGCGCAAGTATAGGGTAGGAAGCCTCAGCAAGTACCGTCGGCTACTACTGACCCAGTAATCGTATTAAACCGCGCCGCTATTCCCAATCCCATTTGCTGTCGTGCGCGCGCGCGTTAGCTATCTCTTCGCAGCGTGTATACGTATAGTGTCGCGCTGCGTACATATAGGCCGGCTTAAGTCGATTATAGACGGTGGCTGGTATATAGGTATGAAACGTGATACGAGTATACACATGTTACACTTGTGCGAAGAGCGATTTTTTTTTTCTCCTCCCTTTTGTTTGCTTCGTTTTGCGGGGGTGGTTTTACGTAATTTTCTTTTCAGCCGAGCTGGAGCTATGATGATGGTATATGGGATATTGCAATGTATGTAGAGTGATGAGCTATATGAGATTCGAGTGAGTGCATTTTGTTTGGGCGAACGTGATTTTTGACGTGTGTTTATTGGCCGCGGGAAACCAGAGAAATGTCGTGGATTTTGCACATCACGTTTCTGTATATCGATTTTGTATTGGAGTACATTTTTTTCTGATGCAATATTTTTTCATGAATTGTTTGAATACAATATACTTATATCCATAAACATGAATGCAATCATTTAGTTTGAAATATGTATGGGAAATCAATTCCGTTGCAGAAAATTTTGATTTTATTTAAACGATTTTTACGACAGAAATATAACATCATAGAAATACACTTTCATCGAGATACATATATTTTCTACTCGAATTTTCGAATAACGGCGGTATATAGTCCATCATTCAACAACAACAAAATTCTCCCAAAACAGTTATAGAGCCGCACACCAAATACTTTTACCGCTGCACAGTTCGACCTGATGCCAACGAAAGCGGAAAAGCATCGAACCGCTTCGGTTATTCTTTTTTACCCCGCACAAGCGTGTCGACATCACACCCGGGCGCATTGGTCACGATCACGCTTCGGCTACTCCATCAGTAGCATTATCACAGCGAAAGTACTATAGCTATACTTATACACAGCTCGAGATCTCTTTTTGATCGGAGATGCGTGAAAAGCAACGGCTATGATCCTATAGAATGACTATGCTTATAATAGGAGAGCAAGTGGGCACACAAGAAACGCGGAAATTTTCGGAGCCGCAGTCGTCGTCACGCTTCCCACTTTCTCGGGTATAAAATCCGAATCTGAGCGTGTCTCGCTTTCAGATCGGTTGAGATCGTTTTGGCGGAATCGGCTGTGCGTTTATTAGACTTGATTCATCGATTGTTTGAGAGAAAATTTTGAAATCATGATCACGCGTTTGGCGGCGTTTTTCGCGCTTTTTATCTGCGTCTCTGCGTGTTCGGGAAGGGATGGTAACTCGATCGCGGATGACAAGAGCAAGTACAGCTGCAGTCGGAATTTGAATCTGAGCTCGTACGTGAGCAGAAATAACAGAAATTCGTCGTGTGAAGAGGTGGAGGACAGAGGAGTGCCGAGGATCGTGAAGTGGAGCCAGGAAGGGACGAGGTGTCCTTTTGAAGCGCGTGAAAAAGGTAGAGAATTTTCTTTTAATTTTTATTGAATTTCGAGTCAAATTGGATTTTCAAATTGAAACAGTTGATTGAGAAAGTTATTTAGTTTTCTGCACTTTTTAAATAGAGGCTAAGTGAATTTGGCCAAATATCAGGATCTAACTTTGGAAATGATGCGTTTAAATCATTTTTATTTTCGAGTATTTGTATCCAATAATCAGACCTAATTATAGTTCAAAATTTTTTTTAGTTAAATTTTCGAATTAAATGATAAAACGTGGAATTTTAAGGTAAAAAAACAATTTGACAATATTTAGAAT
>UCQR01007461.1:14147-26254 GCA_900474235.1 Cecidostiba semifascia
CTATTACTGTTTAATCACAGAAATGACAATGAATGATTCTACATTCAAGTTCTTTAGTTACAAAGTTTGTTCATTCATACAACATTCAACATTCGAAAAAATGTTTGTGTCTTAATATTTAAAATCTCCAAGTACGTCGTCTGTAAAATTGGTCTTCGTGGATAATGGGTCGTCCAGTAATCATGGATAATTTACTGTCTACAATTTCTCCCACAAATGTATAACAATATAAACAGCCAACTAAGATACCACCAAGATGCCCAACAAACGATGAGTTTGGAACTAGAAGATGAATCAAAACCAACTCTGCCCAGACTGCAAATTTACTTGGTACTCTGAAACCTCCCACATCAGTAGGCCTGTCATGTTCCTCACAGACAACAATGACTTTTAAGGCAAAAAGAACTGCTGAGAAGCCAATGGCACAGGATGTGTAATAAGCATAATCAGTTGTAATCTGTGTCAGCGCATATCCCAAGAAAACATACATAGCACTACAGCCCAGAGATAGCAGACCAATAAGCAAGGCAAAGTTGGCTGTCCCATACATGGGCTCTAGATAGGAACCTTTCAGGAGAAACGATACCATGTTGTAGTAGAGATGCATATCTGATCCATGTTCAAAGTTGGACACTACAAAGGAACGCCAATCTTTGCGCTTGAGAATTTTTGATGCAGAGATGCATACGTCCTCTGGATTCCATGGCACTTTGATCAGTCCTGCATATAGAAGACTTTGAACTGCCATTCCTATGAGAGTAGCAGGAGGTATCCTGTCGATTCCAAAATTCATGGCCTGTGATGCTAACAGTACCAGTCCGTACTGCAGCCCTGGCTGCCTTCTTTGTGCTGGTCTCATTTTGAATTATTGTTTGCACAACGTTGTATCAATCACAAAATACTGCAAAGGATTCCTACTCTTCTGTCATAAATCACTTGATCTCTCTTCCTTTATTCAATACTATTCGAAAGCACAACCACGCAATTAACATAGGAACTTTGAACCTCCCTATTATTATCACGCAGTAAGTAAAATTTAGCTAGATCGTTTCAATCTCGTTTCTTTTCAAAGACTGATGAAATATCTTCGAGTCGCTCGCATAAATACATCGAGACGATTCTGCACTGGCTGCTCAGGCTGCTCTCGTTCAAACTGACGTGTCTTCTTCAGATTCACTGGCGACTTTCGGCGGCATCTCGTCAGAGAAACGTTTGTTTGTTCTTTGGTATAAAAAGGTTAGGATGTTTCTAACTGGTAGCTTCTATGACGTCACGAGAACTCTCGAGCATATGTGGTAAAGGCTCGTTCATAATGGCTTCGCTGGGAGACCTTAAGATCCGTCTTTCTTCATTTATTTCGAAAACTCATTATTAATATTCTACACTGAAAACTGTAATAATTTTATCAAAAGTAATTTATGTAGAATTTTATTACATGTGATTGACATTTGACAAGTATGAAAAAAAACAACAAATTTGAAAGAAAAGTTGTGAACAAAGGCTTTATACCACTTTGCGCATGCGCAGTAACTGACGTTTCCCTTCGCGATGTCCCACTCCAGGAGTGTGTTGCTCTCGCAAGGAAAGCGAAGCTTTTTGCAATAACCCCACGAGATTGTTCTAATTATGTGCATGTGTAATGAAAACAGCGATGAATTATTGAACAACAAACTGTTTCTTCGCCAATAAGTGATTCTAGTCCGCGTGAATTAAGTGCCATATTACAGCCGGTCGTTGTGTGTGTCACCTCGAAATTTTTGTTTATAAGTACTCGAGAAAAAAAAACACATCAAAGAAATGTTGGAAATGTCGACCTAAAATAGCCGAAGACCCGATCAGTCGATTGATTTAGTACATCAAATGGGATAAAAGTTCCAGGATATGTAAATAAGCTACAATAAGGGAAACTTGTAACTTAACCTATTTATACGTGCCATAGTAACAAAAACAAATCGCAAAAATATCGAAGAACCTATGGAGAATTCTACTTTGTTATTGCAAGACTGATGATCTGATCAACATAGAATATAGAGACGATACTGTTGAAGAAGAAAAGACAGAAATAAAGTCAGTGCGACAGATGAGAGAGAAAGCGAGCAATTTCGGGAAAATTGCATTACATATCTAAGGCTGACTTCATAATTCCAGTGCGAGGATAATGATTCTGATCGCTTTTCCTTAGATCAACAGAAATATTCGTTATAGAATTTATAAAGAAATAAAACAATTGTGATATAAAACTCGCGTATAATCTAAAAATAACACAGTTACATTACTTTTTCAATCTAATTTTCAAAACTCTTTAACAAAACAGTTCTTCCATTCAATCAATCTCAAAAATTCAACTTATACAATATTATATACACCATAAATTTATAAAGACAAAATTCAACCCAGTGTGAAATCAGCCTAAAAACTCTAAGCGCAGTCTCTCGCGTGGGCGACGGTCACCATAATACACACACGCGCGTGCACTATATACACATTTCTCTCTCCCTCTCTCAAAACTCGCATCGCAGCGATCCACGCAGCATCAGCTGCTGTGTTGCGCGGCGACGATCGCAGTCAGAGCCGCGTGTCCGTCGAGATTATACGCTGCGCCGTATATTACAAGCTTATACTCCTTTTGTTTTGTGTGATATCACTTCGAGACTGAGATCTTTTTTCTCGACTTTTCGTCATGAAGAGGTGGACGTGTGTTCTGCTTGCGGTACTGGTCTGTGTCGCAGCTGAGGAGACGGGTAAGGAGCTGATTCTTTATTCATTATAAGCATGTGTGATTGAGTGTGTAGGTGCAGAGACTATACAGAGATCCTTGAATAGCTTTGTCGATTCTCGAATGAATTAGCGGGAAGCGCGTGTTACTTGGCTGCAGGAAAGTGCTGATTATATGTAGATTGCGGAGGTATAAGAGTTTCTGGGGTGTTTGTCAATTATCGAGGTTCAGCGGGAATTTAATTACCAGCGCGATGGCGTGAAAAAGTTTAATTGATATAGAGTTGCGCGAAATTCTAGCTTGTGTAGTATTTTTTTCTTTTTTCTTTTAAGATTATCAACTATAAACAAATGATCTCGCAGTTGTTTGTTTCGCACTTACTGTGTCTCGTGTGGGGTAAAGCGCTGTATCTGTATCTATATCAATGCGTAACATCGGATCAACGTTCTCTGATTGTTGTGTACATATACATACACACAGGAAGCTCCAATAAACCGGTGCAATCAACGCACACTCTCCCGCTGGTGTACTTTGAGAAAACAACATTGACTCGTGTCAAATATGCTTCGAACGTCGAAAAATTAGACAAAAAGCAAAAATTATTTTTGAATCTAGATATATAGGCGTACGTGACGAAGTTCATGTCGGCGGATCTAAAAACGAGAGGGATGCGATATAATGCCCGGCTTCGTATCCGTAATAGAGAGGAAAAGTCGCTGGTTCCCCTTCCTTTAGGCGTTTTCTCTATACTGCACACATCGACATCCTATACTCTCCGGTTGGTCTAATATTACGCCTGTGTAAGCTTTGGGTGGGACATGCTCGAGAATAACGCGCGTTCGAGATAAAAACTGAACTTCGGAGATGTACAACTTTTTTTTTTCTTCCGTGTGTGATTTGGATGATTCTTTTAATATAAACGACATATTTGGAGCGCGCATTCGTATATGAGCATCGCTGAACGGAAGGTTGATTTCAAATTTAATATTCGTTAAAGAGCTTTTTCTCTCGTAATATACTTGGAATTCATTTAATGTATGACATATGGGGGCAACGCGTCTATTAAAAAAAGCTCTGTATGATTTTAATATACCTACGTTCCTTCGCATTTATATAAAGTTCATTTATACAAATGAACTTTACATACATCAGGTATAGTTGGAACGATTACGTCCATTTTATCTCCATATTATAAAATCACAAGCATACATTTTTTAAATTCTACACTCCACCTTCTCTATAAAGATACCCCAAAAAAATTAAAAAAAAAAAAAAAACTACTTTCCTTATCCCAACGTCTCCTCTGCCACGTCGTCACGAGCCGAGAGAGGATTTCTGGAAGAGAGTACAAATCGTTGCGCGCGCGGAAGCGTGTATTATACTTATACATTACGGGCCGCCGCACAGCCGAGAAGCGCGTTGCGCTCGCCGATTTTTCGTGCCGGCACTACTTTACCAGACGCCGCTCCCGACTCGGCTGTGTGATCATCATGGCAATTATATTATACGGGAAGTATGAGAGCATCGACGCTGGTTTAATGGCTTTTGTTACGTGTATATAGGATATATCTTCTCGAAATTATATTGTCATGTCGGTGGATCGATTCAGCAGTGATGTAATTGAAAATTTACGCGGATATGGAGAGCAGAAGAGAGAATTGAAATGACGCGCGCCGAGAGTAAATTTTTCGTTTTAATGAACGATGTAAATAAATAATCTTATGCGACTTGAATTGAATATAATAATTTTGAGATATGGTAATTTATAGATTTTTCCTAAAAACTCGCAAATTTATTAGCTCTCGCACGTAAACAGTATACGTGCTCTCTCGAAAGCGTATTATATATATTATGACGTATGCACGCTCCGTGCTCGCATCGGCTCTCGTTATAAATTAATTACGCGAATTTCGTGTGTTTATTTATCGGCCCATCATACGTTACGCGCCGCCTCTACTCCCAATATTTCATTATCCTCCCGCGCGCATTAGACTTGTAAATCGGCCATTAAACGCCATATAGTCATAAATTGGCTGATGCGTAAAAGTATATGTTGCCGAA
This sequence comes from Cecidostiba semifascia, assembly GCA_900474235.1. NCBI lineage: Eukaryota > Metazoa > Arthropoda > Insecta > Hymenoptera > Pteromalidae > Cecidostiba > Cecidostiba semifascia. The sequence continues at coordinate 18,925 of UCQR01007461.1, forward strand.
TAAAATGTGCGCGCGTTGAATTACCCTCATTACTCCCTAATACCTGGCATTACAATAATAAACGCGGCAGAAGCTCGCGCCTCCTCTTTCTCGTACCTCGTGTTTCACCGTAATTTCAAGCCTTTTTATTCAGTGCAATATTGCACTGCTGCGAGTATTTTCTTTTTTTTTTTATATCTGATATAGGTTTTCATATAATACGTATATCATATATGCGAAATGAGGAGACTACTCCTGTAGATTATAATTATCATGTGGAGTGTGTCTTCGTTATATAGGTATATAGTAGTGAGATTTACTCAATAAGGCGGAGTCATTAGTACGCGGTGTGTTAGTTGTATCGGGCAGTAGTAACATTTAAATCAAGCAATTCCAGACTGTATCATAGATCCTCATCGGAACACTTTGCTATACTCCTTACCTACATATAAGTATTATATTAACGAGCAGAACTACATTTCTCTCATGTTTTTGCTTGTATAATTATACTTCGCATTTGTGAAGATACTGATAGACAGAGTATATAATTATAATAATTAAACGAGTCTGTTACAACTTTTTTATTTTCGCTCATCACCCTGAACAAAGACAATGAGACCACAAACGTACTTGACCTTATCCTCAAACTCGTAAAAACACACAAAAGCAGCTCAATTTCGTTCCAAAACACAATACTCTCAATTTAAGATTTAACAAGCTATACGACCCAAGACAAACAATACTGCAGGTGCCTTATAACGACTATTATATACAACTCTTATTCTAACGGCCTCTGCTTATCTCGTTTGTTTCACAGACGACGCGCTGGTCTTCACGGTCGCGACGAACGAGACCGAAGGCTTTCAGCGTTACCTGCGCTCGACTGAGGTCAACGGCTTCGGCGACAACGTCCGCGTCCTGGGCCTAGGACAACCTTGGCGAGGCGGTGAAATCAAACTTTATGCCGGCGGTGGACAGAAGGTCAATCTGCTCAAGGAGGCCATCGAGGAGATCAAAGATGATCCGGACAAGATCGTTATTTTTACCGATAGGTGAGAATTTTTTGCTTTTCGTGTATGTGAAATTATTATTGATTTAGTTTGAAGAGTAGGTGGAGATTGATTTTTAAATAGCTCAATAAATACGAAATAAAAAGTGTCTCTTATATTTATGTAATTGTATACTAATTCAATTTTATGATAATTGTATTGCTTTATCATTATAACAATTCTATCAACCGCGTGCGCTGTGAATTTCATTTACGCTCTGTTTTATTTTCATCGTCATTATATATTATAACAATTCAATAATAGCAATATTATTGCAACAACTCGACTGAAAGTAATACGAGAAGAATAATACGATTCTATAAAATCCATTAGATTAATTATCGATGAAAGTGAAAATCTTCACCGAAAGCCAAAAAATTATGCATACGCCTGCATATAAACCGCGCTTATCTCCGCACAACATATGGGCGACTGCATTTTTGGAAAATGCTTGCTCCGATGAACCGCAGTACAATGGGACGATATTTCACTCTAAATGCCCGTGCAAAAACTCTCGACGCGCATGGTGAATTGGTACCGCGACTATATAGCACAAAGCCCCAATCCTGGCACTTTGCCGACGCTGACATATTGCAGACTTTCTATTTTTCTTTTTCAATCAGCATTTTTGCCATTCATTCAGAATATCGCTGTGAGAGAAATCGAGAATTCAAATTCGGCTGGCATGATTTGTATATTGATAATTTGATCAAAGTGAATTATTTCATTCGTTTGAATCGTGCAGTGTATTTCGCGATAAAACGTAATTACGAAATGAAAAATACTTCTGAGTGTATTCAAGCTGATGTCGTTGCAATGTAAACTCATTAATTAATTATTTACTCTTTCCATAGCTACGACGTGATATTCCTGAGTTCTCTGGACAAGATAACGCGGAAGTTCAAGGAATGGGACGACGCACGAGTCATCTTCTCGGCCGAGGAATACTGCTGGCCTAAGAAGTCCTTGGCCTCGGAGTATCCACAGGTGAAACGTGGCAAGCGGTTCTTAAACTCCGGAGGATTCATCGGTTACGCTCCCGATATCTACGCTATTTTGACCAGCTCTGAGATCAAGGATGACGACGACGATCAGCTGTTTTACACCAAGGTGTATCTGAACCCTGAGCTTCGAGAGAAGCATAAGATCAAATTGGATCACAAGTCTGAGATCTTCCAGAATCTTAACGGAGCTATTCGTAAGTACTTTTCGAAAGGATATTGACATTAGTACAAAAAAAAATTTACTTCGATAACTTTTATCAATTTATTTACGTTTGCTATTCCAGATGACATCGAGCTCCGTTTCAAGGGTAACGAGGCATACGTTCAGAACACGGCCTACAATACTGTTCCTCTGATTATTCATGGTAACGGTTTTAGCAAATTACTACTGAATTCTCTTGGCAACTACGTGGCTCAAGCCTGGAGCCCCGAAGAGGGATGTCTCAGCTGCTGGGATAGAACCATCGAGCTCGACGTGAAAAACCCTGAGGCCTATCCAAAAATCCTCATCGCCATCTTTATCGAAAAACCTACGCCGTTCCTCGAAGAGTTCTTGAACAAGATCAAGGATCAGCGTTACCCCAAGGAGAAACTGCATTTGTTCATTCGCAATAATGTACCTTACCACGAAAAATTGATAGAGGAGTTCGTGGAGAAGTATGGAGACGAGTACCGAAGCGTAAAGCAGATCAAACCGGAGGATGGGATCACCGAGGCTGCTGCTCGTGATTTAGCGATGTAAGGGTTGCAGTCAAACTGCTTCGTGTATATTTATATGTAGCAGAAAATCAAATTTTAACTAATTCACTCATTTATTGCTGCTACCCAGGAATTACTGCCTTTATGTGAAGTGCTCGGGCTACTTTTCTATCGATTCGGAGGCCCTCTTGGATAACGTAAATACCTTGGAACTGTTAGTGGAGCAACAACGTGGCATTGTAGCGCCACTGTTGGTTAGGCCGTTTAAAGCTTGGAGTAACTTCTGGGGTGCCATTACGGACGACGGATTTTACGCCAGGAGCTCTGATTACATGGACATCATTCATCATGAACGAAGGTTAGAAACATTTTTTTCTTTATATTTTATAAGTTGACTCGATAAGATGGAATGAGCAATAAGAAGAACATCTGTCTTAGTTAAATTTATTGTCACATTTTGCTTTGAGTCGGAGAGTAGAAAAGTCTAAAAATACAAGCTGCTTGATTGTCGTTTGGATATACGCTGTAAAACGTTTTTCCATAATACAAGTGTACATATATCGACATAGAAGTAGGTAATTTTTTTACAATATATCTCTTAGGGTTTGTTCGTGTACTGAGAAGAAACTATTGGAATATAGAAAAACACGCGCTTAAAGCTTACGATCACAGGAATCTTTTTCTAATTGTTACGCTTTAAAAAAAGTATCCGTAAAATCATCGAAAATTCCTACAAAATTCTTTCTTGACTCATTGAGCGGTCATACATTTATCGTTCAAAGAGCTTAGAAAAATTTATATAAACACACACTCACTCTCTTTCTCTCTAAGCTTCTTGAATTGAGATCTTTTAAACGAACGAATTGATTGATTTTCGCTGTGCAGATTCCTCTTTCAGTTAATCATCAGACACAAAATCCAGTAATCGAAATATCAAATTCGCGAAAAATTAAAATAAAACCGAATTTCATTTCAAGAAACGAGAGAGCGCCTAGAGTTTATAACAGCCCTCTTTTGTCCAATGTATATGATTTTTTCTCAGTACAAAGTGCGCATAGAATAAATATAAGCCTAATCGAAAGCGATGGAGAAGTCAGTCTTGAAGGATCTCCGGTCAATGCTGTACATGTTGTCGGCCGTGCACTCGTAGACGCCGGCGTCCATCTGCGTCGCCGGGTCGATCTCCAGCTTCGACTTGACCTTGTCTTTGCCCATCTGCCACTCGTGTACCTGGAATAATATCAAGAATCATGTATACATTTTTTCATTCTATTGTCAAAATTAATTTATCAACTTTTACTTAGATATGTCTCATATACTCACGTGCAAATAGAGATGAGTGTAAATCTCGTTTCCGTCCTTGTACCAGGTGATATGCGGCCGGGGCGTACCGCGAGCAACGCAGAGGAAAGCTATCTTGTGTCCGAGAACGTACTCGAGATCGAAATGTGAGGCCAGCAATATCTTGGCTCCCTGAATAAATATATTTCAAAATCGATTAAGCACACGAATACAGGTCAGATAATTTGTCATTGAGGCATACGTACGTGCTGATTATTGTAGTACTGATCGCTCTCGGGGTCGCGATATTTGCCGGTTATGGGCAGACCTATCTGTACCCTGGACTTGCTCCTGCTCCTGGCGCGACCTCTTCTCGCCGCGACCTCCTGACTGACCAGCAACAGCAACAAGCACAGCATCAGCAAACAAGCGCAGCTCCTTCCGCTCGACATTTTCTAATGGTCTGTTGTGACGTGTGCTCTTTTTAAAATTTTAATTATTCAAATTATTATATTACAGCGTTTAATGATCAGCGGTACGTTTAACAGTGACCGGACATTACCGAACCGGTATATCGGCTTGAACTATTACCTCAACGGAAAGTTAATTATTACAAGTGGATGGAATTAAGCAGGATTTAGTCTGTGATAGATCGTGTGCGCTGTATATGGCAGAGCCATTAGGATAACAAGCCGTCATCTTTCGCCTATGTGTGTGTGTATGTGTCAATGTTGACATTTGCATTACAAAAATTAAATTTCACGTGTGATTGAGATTAATGGTTTCTTCATTATACTAATCGAGTAAAAAAAAAATGATTTCCAACAACTTCCGCAAATCTACTTCAGTTAAAAAAAAAAAAAATGCTTGATATGGCGAGTGAAAAAATTGAACACCGAATGGACCATAGGTATATGGCAAGCCAAATCAGGCACAATCATCGGCAATCACATAATCTCTGTCTCCGAAACTTTTCCACACGCATGCAAAATAATCATCGCATCAGCCGCAAACAAAGTCAATAATACACTCCCATCTCGCCACTTGTCCGCATAATCAGAGACGCGACTCCATCGTATAATGGCATCAAAACCACCATCAACCAGAGCAAACCAACAACAACAACATGTACACATACACACACTCAAGTTATATATAGTATATATAGTTATATCTAGAAGAGCTTACTCTCGCTAGCAGAGTGACAAGTATCCTCTCGCTTGATTCTGCAGACACAGTATTAGCGAACGGGCCCAGAGCTGCGCTACGAGATAGCCGAGAGCGCTCTGTTACGCCGACGACACGGAACAGTCGGAGCTGCTTTCGTCTCCCCTAGCTCTAGCCGTCGTCGTCCTGTCCTATCCATTACGATGTGCCGCGCATAGGCTAAACTCGACTCGGGGACCGGGGGGGATAGTAGCTGAACATAGAAGCGCATTATCGTGCAATTGCCCAAGCGATGAACCTGACCTGCAACGTCGTCCGGATCTCTCTATAGACTCGCGTACATTAGAATAATATATGCATTATACACATATATATATATGTATATTATACTTATATCTATATCTCTTGCAACTGCGGATACTCGATCGGATGGATGCGTGAGAGGATTGTAAAAAAAAAGAATTATGGTATAAGAGACTGGCTGCGACTGTGGATATACTTTGAGTGGTGCGTATAGAGGTTGTTAGAGTACAGCGGCGGAGTGCGATGATCGTTTTGATTATTAGAAGGATGATTGTCCAACGCCGGGAGAATTCGCTACTCGACGCGATATGCTTCTGCTGCCGCTATATATCGATGCTGTGTAATGCAATTTTGTTGTATAATGGCTTTGATATTTCTATTTGGGTCAGATTCGTGAGAACTGAAATTGCTATAGCTATACTTATACGCTTTCGCTTGTATACCTATATAGATCTCGCTATAGATTCCCGTAATGAAATAACAATATAAACGACAATAATATTAAACAATAATATCCCTGGAAAAATTGCAAGGGTCAAAGCTCATCGGCGTCTCTCAAAACCTATACTGCACGTATATAATAATTATTAAATCGAGATAGATATACGAGTATACATATACATAAACGAGAGCTGACACTTAATCTAGAGGTGACAATAATTCGCGAGAGAAGGAGGAGTAAGTATAGTAAAGCCCACTGCGAACCTAGCGAGACACTCGCGCACACGCTGCGACGAGTGTATAATGTCATGGGTATAGGTATAGAGTATGAGAGAGATAGAAAGAGATAAATCACAAATGCCGACCGCTATAGTGAATGTCGCACAGCGATCCTCGCGATTACGGTCGTTAGAAAATTATATAATATATATATGCTCTCGAGTATGGATATAGATATTATTGCGCGCATATTTCAGATTGATTTGACTTGGTCAAGCTAATTGTGTGTCGCTTTATATATTGGGTTAGGGAGAGCGTGTGAGGCGCAGTTTATGGATATATGTATATAAAAACGTGATTTTTTTTTTATATTATTAATATATAGATTGAAGAATATCGTTGGTTTAATCAATAAGGGGCGCGGTAGCGGTCCAATATGGCAATTATTAATTATACTTTATGAAATTGAGTTTAATCAAATAGAGTATGCTACTGTCCTAATGATGATCAAATGAAACTTTAATTCAATTTAGGAGACGATCGAGTTAAAGATAGAGTACATTGAAATTTCTGGAAAAAAACATCTGTTATGGCTTTAAAATTTATCGAGTAGCTCAATTGTAAATGCACTTTTATTTATTGTATTTTATTTTATTCTGTACAATTCAGGTAAAAATAATAGTCAAAAAAAAACACGTTTTTAGCTACATTATCCAAAGTTTCAGAGTAATCTTCCCTTAATTCTTTTGAAAGCTCATCAACATTTTTCTCATTGGTGCGCAGGTAATCTCATATAATTTGTCTAAAATAATAAAAAATCGATTCTTTTTTTAAATAAATAGCGAATACGGCTCCGGCATATACTTATATTATCTATATGCGTTCATAGGTTACAGACTGAGCGAGAATTGCGCATTGTGTGTTGTATGTATACATATATGCTTCACCCTTAGCGCAATTATTTCCTAATAAAACGTATCTCGAGGGGACGAGCTTTGACGCTATATATATATATACTAGTACTCGATATTGTTATAGTATGCCAAGTCACCAGGAAGACTCGCGCGATAAATATAGACATGCGATGCACAAGTTGCTTATCCTTTTTTTTTTATTTTGTTATACAGCAAAATAGTTGTCAGTCGACAATTGCATCAATTTCAATGATTAAATTGAAAGAAATAGCTA
>UCQR01007462.1:0-14115 GCA_900474235.1 Cecidostiba semifascia
ATATACTCTTATACGCGTAAGTTCGTGTATATTATCGCGTCAACAATGTTCGCGAGAGCACGCGAAAAGGGCGCGCGCCGCTTTGTTATGCTTCTGCGTTGCGGAATATACAAGCAAAATACACACAAATTCAGCGCAACTGCAGAGCCATAGCGAACAAATTTAGCCGTTTCCGGCATCTCTCGACAATTTCATCTGTGAAAGATGCCCCCCTCCCCCCGCAATAATAATATATCCGACGAGCCCCATCAAACTTTCTGGGAACGCGTTATAGAATCATCATCATCAGTAGCCTCCGTATAAATATAGCCTCCCCGACAAAAGCGAGCCCTTACAGCCGCGCGATGGAGCGCCTCTCACAATCTCCGATATCCAAATATACATGTACGTATAAAAGAGTACATAGCGCGATGCATCATCATCATCATCAGAATAATATACTCACCGATGAACTCGTTCCTGATCCGAACGCGGTCCTTAAGGACCGGCGCGGAAATGACTAGACAGTTGATGAATGCCAGTAACGCCGTCTGGTAATCCTCGGCTGTTGCTTTCCGCAGCTCGTCGACCACGAGGAGCAGCCGGTAGCGCTCGCCTTTGCGTTCCTGCGCGAAAAAAGAAACACACAAGACACACGCGGTTATAGCAAAATTGCCGCAGTAGCCGCTACGAAAGTATTATATATAGGTATATATACACATATTATAATGCGCAAGCAAAGGAGGTGGAGAGAAGAAATGACGAGGGGGCGCCATTGTCTACGGCTCGCCCACTCGGCGAATTACTGCAAGTCCGCGCGATAACTATATACGACGAGTCGATATGCGGTTTTGCAGGAGCCGCCGCCGCCGCAGACTCAGGCGCCGCCAGAGTAGATGAGGCGGTCTCTCTCTCTCTCTCTCTCTCTCTGTGGGTATATTATATGTATGAGAGCTTGTTTGTGCGCTGCACGCGATGAGAAATTTTGCTACGCGGATTGATGCTGATGTTATTGTTGTTGTTGCAGCAGCAGCAGCAGCGCGCCTTGATGAGACCTCTCTCTGTGTTATGCGCGGTACTTTTCTCTCCTCTTTGTGTGTATATACATCAGAGAGTGAATATATAAGGAAAGTCGTTTGCTGTGTTATTATGCTCGTGCTCCGTATATTATTGTTTTATTGTATGCTTCTAGACAAGCGTAATTTGGGAATTAATGAATGGTGAAAGTGTTGAAGAAAATTGAAGCATCAGAATTAAATGAGTAAATTAGGAAGAAAAGGAACAAATTGAATCTAGATCTTTCATACATGACGTACGAGAGAACGAAAATTCAAAGTACTTTGCGTAAAATGAAGAAAAAAAAAATACTTGCATCAGTCGAATATTTGAAATCGTTTACCTGGTAGATGTGAAGAGTGTCGATTGCGCGCTGTCGTCCATCTTGGCTGTAAACGCAGAGCGCCGAGAGCAATTCGACGACTTGCTTCTTCACGGATGGACAGGCTGTGTCCAAAGCTGCGAGAATCGTAAATTTCGTTTTACATAACGTGTTCGTGTGTGTGTGGACAATATATATTCGCCAGTCAGCTCGGGCATAGAGTATATAAATCTGCGTTCCGCGCTGATAAGGCGAAAATTACATATAGATTGGCAATGTTTACGGATTTGGCTTACCGGAAGCGAGCTTGTTGCAGTAGTCGGGGTTATCCACAATATAGTCGAGACCAACATTGGAATCCATGTTGACTGCATTTGTGATAACGCTCGTGCCGATCTGAAAATAAATAAATAAATAAATTACTCCTTGCCGGCCGTGTTGTCGACAAGTATAGACACATAGTACTAAACATATTTCTTATTATATAAAAACAAATCGTGCGCGCGCGCGCGCTTTGACGTTAATTTACGGTAGAAGAAAAAAATTTAATCATATTATGTAACGAGGAAAAAAAAAATCGCTATAGCTTCGTTAATCATGAATTTCAAAAAATATTTCGGTAATTTTTTTCAGTCGAAATATATTCGTGACCGCATCGCTCTTTCCGCGCGGTACGGCAATAAAAAAGAACCTTCGCACGAGCGGTCGGCAAAAAATCACAAAAATTTCCATCAGATACAACTGCGAGACCATCATCAGCGTTTTTAAAATGTGTCAACACGCCGCACGGTGAAAAGCGGAAAAATGTATGCGCAAGTTAGGTATATACGAACGACGAGCCTTATTATATACTCATCTCTCGTTCATTTCTGGGGCATCGAGAGAAGAGAAAGAGATCCTCCCGAAAGATCTTTCTATTATCGCCGGGCGCCGCAAGAGCACGACTTCCGGTTTCATCATCATCGAAACTCATCGCTTTTGCGCGCACATTGCGGCCTCATCGGCTATTCATCGGCGCTCGCTTGAGCTTTCCCTCGTGGACTATAACACAGCCCTCTCCGCGCGACCACAGAATATGGTCCCGGATAAAGAATCTCTTGCGCATTTCCCACGAGATATTCGCGCGAGACTATACGACTCTCGTGGTATATATGTATACATGTGCTGCAGTGAGAGAGAGAGAGACTCCTCGTCGTTTGATTTACGATCGGCGCCGCGAAGCGAAGGTCTAGGTTGGCCCTGATGCGCACGGCTCTCCGCGGCGACTAATCGAATATTCAAAATCGAAAACGTAAATTTTGCAGCCAGGGCTCTGCTATATATGCCTTGTGTATATCGTGGGGGCATGCGCTCTCGCTTCGCTCATCGATTATTCATCCCGCACCGTGATAAAACGTCTATATTCGCGAGCAGAAGCGAGATCCTTCGCGTTTATATACATGTAGGTATAGATGTAAGTGTATATACATGTACAGCAACACACAGTCTGTAGACTGTGGCTCTGCGCTCTCGCAGTGATTCACTGTTTTGAGAGCGTAGCAAATCGATGGATATTCGTATATGTATATATCCGCGTTGATAGATGGATCGATTGATCGTCGCGGCTATATTAACATTTCTAATGCGCGCACAGTGCAGCGGCTCGTCGTCTTAATCTATTAATAAGCATCGTAATATATACGCGATTTATTATCGGCAGCGGAACCGAGAGAGTCGTCGCGCGCATTAAAATAGTCGCGGCATCAATCTCGCATCATCAGTCGAATCGTGATGTGTGTATATATAAGTATATATACGTGATATGATGATGATGCCAATTTTGATTTAACGTATACGGATAATTTACTAATCGCGAGCTTCTATACTTTGTGCCCACTAAATTTCCTCGTGTTAGCCGTACATCATTCCCGTTTAGGATATATCTATTGTGTGGAAAAAGTAGATTTATAGTATAGCGATTTATATATAATGCAGATTTTTGTGTATAACATCAGGACCTTTATGTTGCATTATATTTTTTCTGTAAAATTATATGCCCTCGTTGACCTACATATTTTGATATACTTATATATAGAGAGAGACAAATATAAAAATGTGATGGACGGCGCGCAAAAATAAGAAAAAGAAATAAATTGCCGAGGTATAAATAAATGTAATGGCCATCAGTGTATAAGTAAAATATACATGTATAAGATTATCAAAAATAATCGCGCGATGATTAAAACGTGTCCGCTGATTTACGATGCACATCTTAATCGTTTTTCCATGTAAGGGTTCATCAATGTTCGTTGTACACTATATACATATATTGCATCGCGTATATGAAAAGCACTTTGAGTCAGTATCACTTCAGTCATGCATCGGCATAAACATGCGGATCCAAATGAAATTCAAGATGGAAGATAAGAGTCGGGATTATGGAGTACGATATATATTATTTAATATGAAATAACAATATGATATCATAACTATATAATACGCATTCCCTCAAAAGCTTCCTTTTTAGGCTAAGAATCCTTAAGGACATAAATTTCGGAGGTGAACCTGAGTCACAAGGTCTCATAATTTCAACAAGATTGCTTTCATTCTGGGTTAAGGAAATTCGCATTATATATATACCGACATTCTTCTGTAATTTTTCGAATCGACGGAAAAAGTGCAGCCTTCCACAGATGCTCCTTCACAACGACCCGTAAATCACTTTAATACTACCATAAAATCATAAAAATAATCCATTGCCTCAAATCCACCTGCAACCCATAATACTCTTCGATCGCCTATACTATAATAGCACCCATAATAGGTACGTATAACATAACACTCATTGTGCTTTTCGCGCATCGCAATATATACGACTATCGTAAGAACAATTAACAACGAATTCGCCCATCAAGACTATACGACAGAGCCCTCTTTCATCGAAACTCCGCGCGCGCGCTGCAGCCATAAATCATCTCTGGTATAAGTGCATCCTTGACCCTGCGATGCATCACATATATATACACGCATCATTCGTTCTTCTCTGCAGACGGCCCAATAATAAAGAATCCCGACGATTTCGCTTCATCTGCCGCGATCGAAGCGAAACTCGAGATGAAAAAAAAAACAACAACTGCGTATAAGATAAACGTGCCGAGCTAAAAAAGAAGGAGTCGAGCTCGAATAAAAGAGAGGACAGGGGCACACGCTCGCGCGCGTGTGTCACGCGTGTTATTTCCTTTTAGGGTATAAGTAACAGCCGGGCCGCAACTGGTCGCACAATGCTTCTTTTCAATGAGATCGAGAGTGGCCCACCACAGCGCGAGCTCATGCTGCAGCCGTGGGAGTATATAGATAGTAAGTAGTAGGGAGACTTCGAGGTAGTGCATATAGCCTGTTGGGCGAGTGGAGAGGGGGGGGAGGGGGCCGCGGCGCACGTGAGGCCCGACGATGCACCGCATGTGCGCGCTGTGCTGCACAGCGCATCAGAAAAGCGAGAGCGAGAAATGCAGCGGGAATAACAAACAGACGTATAGGTAATACATGTATATACTATATAAAGCGGCGGAGGAAGAGAGCGAGCGATGCTCCTTTCTGCAGCCTATATATATATATGTTATATACACGTCTTGTTGTTTTCTGCGCGAGAGGAAGGGAGAGCACTCGCGTCGTCGTCTGAGATGGTCTAGAGGGAATTTCTCGCATTGCGAGCACGCGTTGACGCTGCGATTTCTTATGATAATAAAAATACACCCGCGTCATTATAATATAAAAGCGTGTATAGTTGACGCGTGCGGAATTACCGACGTCCTTTTTTTCGCCAGCGCGCTTTGAGAGAGACTCGATGTTATATTCATGCAGCGGTATAGTTTTGACGTCTGTGGTTGTCTGTTATTGCTTCTCTCCTTTTTTATGTACAGAAAAATATACCGGAGAGGGCAAATGGTTTTTTAATGCGGAATACTACTTATTTGCGTATTTTCGCGCGAAGCAAGACTTTTTTTTCCGGTGTATTATATACTCGTTCTGGGTGTTAGGAAAGCGAGGAAGCGCGCTCGTGTGTGTGTATGTGACTCATCGACGACGTGATGTGCGGAGAAGTTATCGTCGTCCGATACCTATTAAGGTGTGTTGTAATTAGATTAGCGATAATTTTTTTCTTCTTCGACCGTTATTCGCTAATTCAAAGCTGAATTTTGGTGTTCAGATCGGCGAGTCTATACGAAAAACGGCGTTATTTTCGAGGATGAAAAATCTCAAAACGATCGAGACTAAAAAAAGTCACGTGTCATGGAAATTAATGGCTTCGAAAGATTCATTCTCAGATTCGACAATTTCGTCTGATGGTGACACATAATATAACCGTCAGTCGATCGTCATTATGAGCTCGCGACAACTATACATCGCGAGCATATCTGATGCGATATTTTTCGGCGATAGAGCTTGAAAATCGATTTCGTTTCTCGTCTATTCTTTTCTCTCTCTTTTTTTGCCTTGTTTTCGCATCAGCTTCTTCCGAGAAAGCTATTATACAAATAACCGCCGTGAATAATAAATTATTGGCACTCCGAATAAATTACCGAATATTAAGCAGTCAGTCGCTGTATAGCTCGAAACCGCAAGAATCCAGACGCCGCACAACGCTCGCGAGCGTGAATTAAAAAAGGAAAGACGAGCAAAAAAACCGGAGACTATTAGAGAGAAGCGGCAAAAGCTGACGAGGACGACGACGAACGGCGGCAGAAAGAGAGACGCAAGAAAAACACACAGCCGGACGTCAAATCCAGCTGAAACATGAGAAAAAAAGGGCAGTGACTCTCGCGCGGCGGAGAAATTGTCTGTGTTTGTATATGTATACGCACACACGCAGAAAAGCGACGTATAAGTATATACGCATATGACGGAGAAGTCGAAGAACCAGAAGAGGGCAGAACCGAAGACGCAGTTAAACGACCATATAGAATTGCGTCACGAGCATACCTCGCGCGATAAAAATAGCCGCGGTTTATTAAGGAGACCCCATGTGAGCATACTATGCACTTGCGATCTCATGCCTTTTTGCATACGAGGCACACATCGATCTATAGGCGATGTAAATTTTCGCGGTCAAAACTAATTGTCAATGCTGCGCACTGGCCGGAACTCGCGCGCGCCGCGCGGACGCATTTGATTGACGCGCAAGCTGCGAGTCGACGATCGGTTCACGCGCGCGCGCGATATGTGTTATTGTTATATACGATCGTCTGGGTACGGATGCATTATGGAGAGGTGCGCAAAGGACGTGCTTGCAAACTTTAATTGCGCTTAGGGAAGGAAACGCTTTATCGTTCTTGCTGACAGGATGGATGTGTATGCGCTGGAAAATTTTTTCTTCCTTCCGATATACCTATATATCTAAAGAAATTATTATTAATTAATATCTTATAGGATTTAAAAAAAGAACTAATATATATGTTATTATAAATAACCAAACCAAATATGTAAAATTTAAAAAAAACACAGTGAGATGCGATGTAATTTGAAAATTACATTACGCGATACAGTTCTAATCAAACGCATGTATATCAAGTTACAATTTCAGCATTTTAATAATTAATGTGATTTTTTATCCAAAACTAATATATGTATATGACGATTTAAAATATCAAATTTTTAGTTGGTTTGTAAGTATTAGTACTACACTGAAGTCTGCGATCGGCCATCGGCAATTCAACCCGTGTAGTTTTATCGAAGATCGATCGAATGTAGTTAAGTGTGTACTTATGTGGCTGCGAGTGAATGTCGCGGTTTATATATGTGGTTTAGAACTGTAGTTTTTCTGCTTGACGGTGTGTATAATACTACCATGTTAGGAGGCTTTTTACAAGCTTGTCGATTTGCATAGCAAAACGACGAATTTATATCACCTTCGGGGAATCGATCTATAGGACTTGTATCATCGAGATTTAGTTATTTTTCATTAATGCTATTAATATAACGAAGCAAATATATCGCATTTCTCGAAGCGCTTGCAGCCTGGAAATCTTCCACGACTTTTCCATATTTATGTTTGTAGACGAGCTAATAAGCAATCTCCATAAAGTCAACATAGTCAGTATTTTGAAGTGCCATATCGCAGTATATTCTTTTCCCCCGCCGGCGAAAAGAAAACCCAATTACATATACCTATGTGAAAACCGCTCTGCTGTGTTGTGTTTGAAAATATTATTGGAATTTTGATGTTGCGTAAAAATTACATTAAACGCATATTCCCTGCCAGATAAAAAGTCAAGGCGCATAGTATATAAACAAGATGATTTTCATAATGCAAAGAGCGGCACGAAGAAAAACGCAAACATCATCAGGAATCCCAACGAAATTATCTTGTCGCGCGTGTGCGGTGACAAAATAATGCAGCTGTGTCATCTGCGCGTCCGCGGAATGAATTTTTTGCCTCTTAAAATTAAAAGCATAACGATGTCGCGGGTGTGTGCATAATATATTTTTCCGCTATGTCGCGATCGGGAAATTATACCATAGTCAGTGTGTTAATTGACGCGTATCGAGCAAATATAAGGCACCGGATCAATTATGACAAGGTGCCACTGTGCGCACGATCGAACCGTGAAAGATGATTGGCATCTATCGATTTTTCCTCTCGCGTTTATATTAAGTATAAAATATATAACGCATTGCCGCAACTGCACCGGCCGCGTGCATTAAAACTGCATCATGGCGGTGGCGGCGGTTTGAAGCGAGAAACCGGAGGAGAACGAGACGCGCGTATAATATACACTGCATCGAGCGTCGCGTCGATGCGGCGCGATTATTTAAGTGGAACGCGTCCTCGATCATAAAGCAATCATTTAATCCGCGAGAGAACTTCGTCGTCGCCGTAGCCGTAACCACGACGTTGTTTTTATTAGCTGATTAATGAATACCGCCGCCGCCGCCGTTTTTCGTCGTTTCGATATATGTCTCCTCCTTCGTTTTTTCGCCCCCGAGCGTTATAATGCCGCGTTGCAATAGCTATACCAGCATGTATAGTAATTTTCGTTCATGAGAATTCACGAGAACGATTCGCCGAAGAGGTTTGAAGGGGACGAACTGTACGCGCGGGAGCTGTTCTGCGGCCGCCGCCGTCGCCGCCGCGCGAGTGGAGCTGTATTTATCGAGAGATATGTACTTTATTTATAGAATAATCCTCTACGCTGGCTTTATCTACCGGCTGATTGATAAAGAAATACTATTATGATAAGTCTAAGTGCTGATGAAAGACATCCGCGTGTGTATACGGTAGTTTTCTTATTATATACCTACACCTCGATCGCGGGAGTTCGTATATACAGAGCTCGAACTTTTTACGTAAAAGTATATGTTTCGCGCAGTTTTGTGATCGCGACTTTTAATCAGCGCGCGTGCGATATCCCAGAATAGATCTTATCTGATCGGACTAAAATAATCCTAATTATAAATGCGGGCTAGTCTTATAATTCAGACCTTACAGCTTCCTGATTAAGTAAATTTATATAATGTAAAATTCATGCAATTAAATTAAGTCAATTAAGTGATTAATTGCTCCTCATCAACCTGAAATATTTACCATAACTAAGCATAAAACACGCTTTGTTTATCTTTGTTGCGCGCACAAGCATAAACGAGCATAAACGAGCTTACCGCACGTGAAAGGTAAATAAATACTCCGTTTTAATTGCAGGCCAGCGCCGTTATAATAAATTTTACACCATAAGTTTCATAATACAATATCGCATACTTTTTGACCTCAGAATTTTAACGCCAGCGCTCGCAACTCCCAAACAACAAACTTCTCCCATAATTTTCTCAGTTTCGCGCCAACATGCGCGTCGCACACTTGTCCGAACAAATTACGCAAAGTGGATCAGTCGCAATAAAAGTCCACTTAAGAAGCAATCCGCCGGTTTACTCTCGACGTGTCCGTCCCCTCTTATTTCTAAAAATAAAGCTCGCGCTCTTTCTCTATTTGGTCAAAGAAAAGGAGTCAATTCGATTTCCTAGTAAATTTTTTTGCTCCTCGCGGAGTGTATAGAGACGGCCGCGTAAATCCATTAGCGCGCAACGATCTCGCGCGCGCGCGTGTCGCAGCAATCGGTTCCAGGAAAAACCGCAGAAGGGAGCCGCGAGAGAGAGAGAGAAAGAGAGCAAAAAGAAGGTGAACAAGCGCGACCGCGCGAGCACGTGCATAGTGTACGTCTCCTCGAAGTATATACCGGCGTCGTGCGCGCGAAAATCCGCGCGTATACATAAGAGTCCCGAAGTTATGTACGCAAGTGCCGGCTTTGTGGCAGCGAGCGGCAAAGCGATTATAGTTTCGCTCTTTGGCAAATCGAGAAAACCCGTAAAACACGCTTTTATGCCCTGTTTATTCAACTCACTCTCGAGAGCTTCTCTGTAGATCGATTCTGAAAATCCTCGGGGATACACAGCGCTTAAGCTCGCGCACTTTAACGACGCGCGTGTGTTTTGAGTGAATGAGTGATTCCTGGGATTTAGTTACGTGACTGCTGAAAATCAATCAGTTTTGGCTTGTTTTAACACCGACTGACCAGCCGTTTTTGCACATTTTATGTAACACCAAACGTATTTTATAAGCAATATACGAGCTGCCCGGCACGCATACTCGCAATATATCAGTTTTGCAAATATTTTATTATTCGATTTTTTAAAACTCGTATTTTAATTAAGTAAACACGCGTAAAACTGTGTTTGCAGATTTCATCAATAAATAGACAATATATGTCTACAACAGACTTTTCGATGTCCGATAACTTGATGGATAATCGGTCGATCATTGAAGAAAATTAATCCAGAAAACATCGATGTGCTTTGCGATATTGTTACTTCATCATTGAAGCACACTTTTGCAAGTTTCACATTCGACATCCTTTGCAGCGCTCGAAGCTTATATTTGCAAAAAATTGACTATATGTATACGTACGAAATTTCCAAGCACACGTCGCGTCAAATGATTTATCGCGCGCGCGTAAGTCGCGCAATTAAAAACTTTGAATAATAAAACAAGATGAAACGGTCTTTAGTAACGATGAGAGAAAGTCAAATAAAAGTCAGTCATGCAACCTTAAATCATCGTTCTTTTATGATTAAAGAGATAAAATGCGGCAACGATCTCTCGCTCGCATGAATGATCCGTATAAAAGCATTAAAAAGAATTTAATAATACACGGCATTACACACCGAAATATTACTTTACAAGATTGAGAAATCGCCTTTGCTACGTTGCGAAAATTTGCGCTGAAAATCGGTGGAAAAAAACAACGAAGTCGAATCAAGCTGCAGCCTTTGACACGTGCGATTTTGACCATATATAAACGAAACTATTCTTCAATCTCCGTCGTGTACGTGGTAGCCTTTAAACTCGGCGCTCGATAAATTACAACAATCTCAACCTTTATACTCCCGGCAATAAAAAGCCAAAGACCCGGCGATCCCGCGGCCGAGTAAGAATGTTCCACCTCTGCAACAGCAGGAGCGCGAAAGCAAATAACAAGAGCATGAAAAAAGAGCAAACACAACTACGGCTACCGAGGCAATACCGGCTACTTTAAATCATCGCGGCCCTTTTGTGATAATTAAATCGCGCACCGAAAAGGTTGCACAGACGAGAGCACCGCGCCGCCGACACAGCATTCTTCGATTCTCTCTCAATCTTATTTCTGCAGCACGGCTTGCAGCAGCCCGCCTTTAATCTTTCTCTTCCTCTCGCGAGCGCGCGCATTTTTTTTTCTCGCGTCCGCGAAATCGAGGCGCCTCACCTCCGCGTGAGACCTTGGACTTGTTTTATTCAGGAGTGTGCGCTGAAAAAGGCTTAGATTTGACCAGAGAATTGATGCGACGATTATAACGCACGAGACGCTCGAGATATTATTGCATTATCTTCGGAGCTTTGATTCTCAACGTCGACTGTATATCCGAGTTGACGCGCGGTTGCGGCTATAGTATATAGCAGGCAGCGCGCATATATACATGTATATATACGACGGACGATGTAACTAATCGTAGGCAGCAGGTATATAAAACGGCACTTACAGCGGACTTGGGATACCATATCGGGCACCTTGCTGACCTCGCCTGTCTTCTCTCGGTCTCTCGCATGCATTATATATCTGCGCGCCGCTCTCGCTTGAACGCGTGCGCGAGCACTTGTTCGACTCTTTCTTTCTCTACACCTCGCGAGTATGAATTTTCTCTTGTTTTTCTTTTTGTTTTTGGAATTTTTCGCGGGTCCTCGTCGTTGACGAGTTTATTATTATTTTTGAAAACGAATCCGAGTTTTTTTGGGTAATTGAGTTATACTGCCGCAAGATGGAAGTCGCTGAGAGACCAATTAACAAGGCATATTCGTTTATATCGAGAGCACAAATCAATAGCCGAGTCGGAGACAATATTTGCCGGTATTTACATACAAATTGAATTTGATCATTCTCATATTCTTATTTTTGCTTTTGCAAAAGATACATAATCTTTTTTCGTGTACTGCAGTAGTCCACGCTTTTCGACTAATTATATAAAACTGCGAGGCAGCTCCATAATTTTTTAAAACACGGCCAATTAAGGCTCATTTAAAGACAAATTGTGGAGAGATACAGTAGTCGATATAGCTTATTATACGCAAGTTAAATACATACTGCATGTTTCTGAGACTCTTGAACGAATTTCGTGGTATATATACGATAATATTTTGAAATTGAATAACATTCAAGAACATGAAATTTAAATCTGCTTCTTGCGCAAGATTGGCGCCCACTGTTCACCAATTTCCTCACTCTCAATATAACACAATGAAATAAAATATCAACTCGCTCGTGCGTCGCGCGCGTCAGAGAGTGTACAATACCGGTATTTTGGTTGAAAAAAAAAAACAAAAAAAATTTCACCGATGAAACAAAGTAGTCTAACGAACGATATTTTTTTCAGGAAAGAACCCGATCTCCGCGGTTTCAAAAGCAAAAATTTTCACGCGGCGCCGCAAGCAGTCGCATTCTCACTCGCGCGCGATGACTATTATATGCGTTCTCCGCGAGGACAAAAATGGAAATTTATTCTGTCGAATATGTCGTTACAATTTATTATTACGGAGCAGGCATATCAGACACGCGGCGAGCGCAGAATAGAAACGGTTGGTATTCCGTTAAGGCCTCTTAATATGTATATGAGAATCACGCATCGTCGCAAATTCGTTATTCACTATGGCGCCGACGCAATCATATCATTTCCTTAATTGCGAAATTCGCCTTTTAAAACGCCCAATGATCCTTATCGCGTCGACCTTAATTTACCAGCCTCGCGCGCGTATAGTCCGCACACTCGAACTCGAAAAAAAAGAGAGACTTACTACTGCAAGCGTTTAATTAAATTTTCCCGAGAGGAGAGCGATCGATTAAATTTCTCGGTATTTATAAGTGGTCGTCCATGCAGTTTACACACTTTGGGATATCGGGACATCGTATCGCGCGCCGGTGGTAATCGTTGTCATCGAAGTTAATCCTCGCGGCTGTTTTATACGTTGTCGTAATTCGTTGCGCGTCGACGGAAATCGGATTACCATCGAGGATTACGACACACGCGCGCGCGAGCCAAGCACTTGTGTCTTATATACCAGGTCTTTTTTCTTTTGTCTTCGTGTATGTATACTGCTACTCTTTGCTCGCATGTGCGATGAGTTCCCGGCGGTAATATCGCTGCTGCAGCCGCGTTACCTTCGTTGAATCGTAATCAAAACAAACTCGGTTTCATTGACGCAGCTGATGGCTCCGTGATGCATTCTCTCTTCTCTCTTCCTTTTATTGCGGCGGTGAAAGCTTGAGATTGATGCTGCGCGCGGTTTTCCTATACTGTAATGTATATATACACGTACAAATATACAGGTATATTTGTCATTTATAATTTGGGTTGGGTATTGAAATTCGATTAAAGTATAATAATTTGCCATTCAAACAAAAAGTAGCAACACGATCTCAATTTGCTGCCGGTGATTTATATATTATAAATGCTAAATGCATGCGACCACACATTTGTATATCGGCGCCTGATGATCAATCTTGACCGTGACCACTTATTCGCAAATTTTATGTTTTTATATAAGTATATAAGGTATAATTTTAATAACTCCGCTATATATATATGCTTACTTCAATTTCTTTCACATGCATCGAAATATCGAGTAATACACGGATACTTTATTTTTGGAATGTAAAACATACAGGTTTTTTTTAAATTGATTGCAATTAATTTGTTTACACATATATTTACGAATATCGAGCGTCTTGTGTGTATATGTGTGTGTATACACGTACCCGCATTAAAAATCCGCCATAAAAATGTATATAAGTATACAAGCGGACTACTGGATATTTTTATAACTGCCGACACGAGAGCGGGTAATTGTACACAAGGGCGCACGCAGTGTGTTAAGTGTCAATAAAATGTCTCTCGGTGTATCGCGGTGTATACAGTAAAAAAGTCAGCAAGAAATCAATATCCGGCGATCGCTTCTCGTATAACCAAAAATGGCAAACACGCTGACAAAAATCTTTATCTTGCAAAGCGACACCTATACAGTCTAATGTAGATATCAAAATTTAATTCGATTCCTGTTCACAGCCGCGGTCTGTGCGAGTATATATAAAAAGACGTCGATCTCCCAACACAGTTATCTCTTTCCCCGGACAACTTCCTGCCGTAACGACCGGTAGCGACGGAGCAGTAAAAGTGTTCTAAAAAAACAGATCAGTGGCGGTACC
>UCQR01007462.1:14135-26054 GCA_900474235.1 Cecidostiba semifascia
GGGGGGGGGGGGGGGTTATCAAGCGCCTCGATCTTCATCATCCTCGACGCCTTATAACAAAAGAGTCCGTTTGCTATCTCGTACCACATCATTATCACGAATCTAAAATAAACGCTACGATACTCGCTCGCGCGCTCATCTAAATATGCGCGGCGTCGCGACATATAGGCGGCGGCATTAATGATGGCTAGCTTATATACACAAAACGGCAGCAGCCAATCGTCTCTCCTTTTTGCTGCTTCTCCGAGGCACATTCAATTCGGAGAGGTATAGTCGCGCGGCTCTCGGCTGTGCTGTGTATGTTAATAAGCGAGCGCCTGTATATACAATAAAAGGAAAGGAGTCGAGCGCGCGCGCGAAAGAAAAAGATCGGCCCACACGTGTCGCGCGCGAGACTCTCTGCGTTATGTGGCTTATTTGGTTGATGTGTGTGTGTGTGTGCAGTGTATACACGTCTCACTTTTGTGTACACACAATATCTTGTGTGAGTATATATACATATATATGCGCTCTGTCTCTTCTTTGCGCCTGATGTCGCGCAACAGCAGCTCGAGAGAACGAAAAGACGAAGACGAAGAGTCGACGCTATAAAACTTATATTAATACTCATGTGTAAAACCTGCAGACACGATGATTATTGTATTGGCGCGAACGTCCTTTCTTCATACACATATTGTGCGCGTTGTGTATAAATGTATAAGATATGCGTCGTCTATTTTGTTTAATATTATTATACATTTTATTAGAATTTTTATACGGAATATGAATCAAATTTTATTGCGCGCGCAAATAAACAATCCAAATTTCTCACGGTTTTGGAATTTCTTTACTTCTGAGGTTAGCATTAATCACTGCAGCTAAAAGCGATCTCGCAGACTAAGACGAAGCCATATATACATGATTGCTTATAAAGGCCATTTTAAACACGCTATAAGGAATAAGTGGCAAGGCTTCTCTCCATATAGCCGGCAAGCTTTAATTAGACCGTATTTTTGTAGCGATCATAGATGGTCTGCTATTGACTACAAAACAAGTCTTGTTCCTTATTCCTTGAAAACGATTTGAATTCAAAGCAGAGAGACACGTTCTCACGAATTTCAATGGAAATATACACCTTAATTCGGTAACACGGAAATTCACTTGGAAATTACTTTTAAAATGACATTTTCAATCAAACACGCGCCGTTCCTCAAAAAATCTCGATTTTTCATCAATGCATATAGAATACAAATAAAATTGCGATTATAATAAAAATCGCAAGCGTATATATAAAAGGTATATTATTTTCCAAACTATTATCGAAACTGCGTTTAACAAAAGAATTACATAATTCGCCGTCGATTCTTGCTCAACTCTGCGCGCCGGTCACGCCAAATCGACAAACAATCAACTTCAACAAAACAATATATAACGAGCCGCAACTGAGCAAAGGGAAAAAGCTGAGCCCAAGGAGCTGCCGAGCAAGGAAAATGTCGCGATCTCTCACACGCGCGTCTATTCGTGATGTCCGTAAGCACAAACACATATCTAATACGAGTACACACACACACACACTGTCTCACGGCGCGTGTCTCTTCTAATAACGGTTGTCCCACCGTCGCTGTATATATATATATCTATATATGTGTAGGTATATACTTGCGAGAACGTATATACCTACACATACGCGAGCGAAAACGCGAAGCTGAGATCGGTCGGTCGGTCGGTCGCTCGCGCACACAGGGAGCCAGCCAGAAGGGATCCGGGCACTCCTACTATTATGTATGTGCACGACGAGCGAAGGCTTGTGCCTCAGCCGCCGTTCGCTTTCTCCTTGCTCCGCCGCGGCTTGCCGCGCGATATATATACCTGTATATACATGTATATACTCGTGGCGACGTCATTTGCCTATGTGTGCACATGTATATATGTGTGTATTATATCTCGTCTGCGGATGTGTATATATACACACACACACAAGCCTGTGCATTCGCGTATACATGTATATATAAACGCGCGAATTTCGAAACTGACGCGTGTTTCGAAAATCGTTGCTGTGTTATAGTGTATAGTGTGTGTATGTATGTACGTGTGAGTATACTCATCGTCGCTCGGGAAGGACGTTGATGATGGCTGCGCGCGGATTCTGATTACGACGCGCCGGGATCCGGTCTTGCGGAGTATAACGAATACTCGATTTCTGCAGCTTCTTGTTGGCGTGAGTGCTTTTTTTTCTTTTTCATTTCTTTTTTTGCTACGAGCTCGAGTCGGTGTTTTGATCGTAACTGTAGATCGTTTTCTTTTCGCTGTTTTGCAAAATGAATATACGCTTTACGGAAGTCGCGCGATCGCGAACGTTATAGCTCGCTCTATTATTATGATGTGGCGTGGGTGTAGGTCGTTCGGTGACGTCATGCGTCTATAGAGATTGACGAATTGCAGAACTTTTCCAGTTATTGTGATATTTTGAAGAAAATTGAGAGAATTCGGTTGATTGAAGATTCTATAAATTGCATATTTCCTGTATATAATATTTGCGATCGTTTCTTCACGTTTCTCAATACTCATTTAAAAACTATCATGCGTATGTAGGCTAGAATAAAAAAAATGCAAGTAGATCTAGTCGGGGCATGGTTAGACGTGCAAAAATTACAACTTGTCTTATAATACTTTCTATGAAATAAACGATAGCGACTCGTTTGCTCGAGCTATATATTCGATTAAAATTTGCGCAGTGATTATCATATAGTACAGCCACACGTTATATCCTGCACATTATTTAAAATTTAACGATAGAAATTTTGTTTAAGTATTCAATTAGAAGGGGTGTTTATGGATTGTTTTTCATAGCAGCCGGCGAGTTTCTGGCCGACTGATTGTAGCCTGCGGTGCTTTTTGTCGTGGTTCGTGACGAAAGATCGCTTTAATGGGATAATTGAGTGGCTGAATTGCCGGTTAACTTTTTCCCTAACTTGTGTCTCATCGGCTTTTTGTCCCTTCGGCTTGCTCGCGCTAATCTACGACGTTTCGTCGAAGTTGGCCGCGGCGAGAAAAAAACTTGCCGAAGAGAGAAAGTATAAAATATATAAATAATCCCGAAGACGCTTCGCGCGGGGCTCTCTGATGCGCAAGAAATACACATTAAAATGGATGCAGTCTTCTTTGAAAAGTCCCCGTAAAATTATGCTGTAATTATCGGCTGTGTGCAATGCCACTCGTGGATCTTTACCTTGAAAACGAGAGAGGATGGCAAAACACGATTTCGCTTTCATTATAAAGGCTTCTTTTTCGGCAAAAAAATTAAAGTCACGTATTCCCCTCTAGCAACGAAGAGTGCATATGAAACGAAATCCTGCGAACCGTCGACGGTTTCGATGAACAAGGACCTGTAACTTTTTTTTTCGAAACGACGAGCAAAACACCATCAGCGGAAGGACTAGCATCTCAATTGAGTTTTCACCGTAAATGTTATTAAGCACAGTTCTTCTTTTTATATAAAAGATGTATTTGTACAGACAGAAATAAAAATATGAGTATTTGTAGTAATGCAAATACATGAAAATACTTGAATATGCGCAAAACTAAACTCGCGGAATTGATATAGTAGAATATTTAAATAAGAATTTCTTTGAAAAAAAAAGAAATCGAAACTGCTATCGTGCAATCTTATCTGACATTGAGTAGTATGTGTGTTTTTCTCGATTTACTTTAATGACTATTTCATCCAAGAAACTTTAAATAAATCAAACTGTATAAATATAATTAAAAACAAGATAAAAATTAATCACAATTATAACGAACAATAATAATCAATATTAATTCTTGTATGCATAACTATTAAGAAGTTTACACGACTAAATCTTCGAGGTAGGATTATTTAAAGGACGTGTCATCAATGACTGATAATAATACTATCCATTTCTATCTTACACCTTCAAGTGTTCAACTACACGTAAGCTAAACGTTTGTCCAATTCAAGGTAATTGTCATTTTTACCGTGCAAAAATAATACCTATATACCGACAATTTTCAAGAACATACAAAAGAGTATTATCAATATTAGAAAGACCAACATTCGATCATCGTGTCTCTTTCAAAAACAATCACAGCCATCAGCGAATAACCGCCACACGTACATTAATCACGCTGCCGTGCGTACATCTATAGCACCGCAAAGCAACCCTGAAAGGTGTGATTGGTCTCATTCCCGCGTATTTTTCCACAAGAACAAAAAGCGCGACGGCTCCTCGAAAAACTAAAAAAATAAGAAATATAATACTAAACCTCGCGAAGAATTGGGCGCACACAATTATAGGAATTTCACCTCGCATAATTCCATATAAACAAGCTGTCGCGGCGGTTCCCGAACTTATAGAGAAATAACGGCCGTTTAAAATTAGCCTGTGCGCGCATACGCTGCGTATGTATGTATATATACGCCAAAAGAAGCGAAAAAAGGCCGTGGCTGCAAGAAGGTTCTTCATACGCGTCTCAAAAGTAGCAGTCGGGACAAAAAAGAAAAATAACACAGCTCGGCTTAGTCACACACTATACGGGCACAGAGTGTCGGGGCTATATAATGTGTTGCGCTCGCTCGAGTTTAAGTTGAAGGCCTCGCGCCGAACTCGGCTCGATTTCGGTCGCGCACGGTGCTCTGCATCAGCATCAGCAGTATATACAGCTCGTCTCTACGCTTTATACAACTGCCGCGTGTAAGTATTGCGGTGCCGACGGCGCGTCCCTGGGTTACCTTGTCGCAACGTGGTCATGGCCCCGGCGGCCTAGTGATCAACAGAGCTGAGCAGCGGTTGCAGGAGAGGAGTGCGCGAACGGGCTCTTCCCCACCTTCGCTTTTACTTCTATCTTATATGCCGCGAGCGAGAGAGAGAGAGAGAGACGGGCTCTCCTTTGTCCATTTATGCAGTCAGGGTGCGGAACAAACGCGCGAGTCACACACGGCTCGCTCGCTCGCTGTGGAAGAAGTCGCGAGCGAGCGCGAGGTCCTTTCTTTATTAGGAAGCGTTACGCACGATCGCTGCGAGCTGCGGGCGAGAGAGGGAATCGTCGATTAAAACCTTTTCAAAATTACGCGCCAAGAGAGATGGAGCAGAGTTTATACGCAGCCGAAAACGCGAGAGCTGAGGAGCGGGAGTAGTGCGAGGGCCAAGCGCGGCGACCTTCTACCGACCTGTATATATATGTATGCGCGTGCTGGTTCGAGAGATATTTCAACGATTTTTCTTTCGCTCCTTTTTCTGCTTTAATTGGGGCCTTTTTGTCTTCGTTTTTTTTCTTTATCCACTGCCTCTCGACGCGACTTCTCAGCTTGACTTTACTTTTGAGGTCCACACTGCGATTGGCAATTATGGTCGCGGCGATCGAACTCGAAGAATTAGACGTAGTTTATTGATATATATATTTCTACAAGAGAGTACATTTATTTGTTCTATACTCTGGGCGTTTATCAGCGAGTCAACAGGGAGGTCGCGGAGCTCAACGAACACAATAAAATAAAACTAAGAAGAAAAGTACACATCGAGATCGCGCTATAAACAATACCGATCGAAATAATGATAGCATAACAATTCACTGTGTGTATATTAAAAGAGTAAAACCGACACTTGTACACGAATTACCATAAACCGTATAATGTCCTTCATAAATTTTTCGCGCTCCCCTTTGCACGAGCTCTCAATGTCCAAGTTCTTTACCACAGCAGCGCACACAGCATCGCGATCGATCGATCGATCGGCGCCGGTCGTTTCGCAAATCGCCTCGTCCGCGCCCGTTATAATATAAGTCGGTGGTACCGAGATCGGACCTATCAATCTCACATCACTCGGCACACGTGCAACATGCATCGAGACCACGCGCGCACCATCAGAAGAGAAGCCCCGGGATTTTTGCAACTCTCCGCGTCAACATGCTATCTCAAGAGCGCGGTCTATAGGACTCACGGCTTTGCGCAATATCCTTGTGAAATATCGCGCGTTATCGATCTCCAGCCGCGGCGTAAAACCGCGTGTGTCTATAGAGATATACTCATAGCACATGTACGTTATAGTGATCACTCTCGAGGGCGTAATCGTGCAGTGAGCTGCAGCTGGCGGCGACGAAAACGAAGGGCACAAAAGGAAACGATATAGACGCCGTTATAATGAATGCGTGCCTCGTTTATGCGCACTATTTTATCTGTGCATTATGTAGCATGTGCAAGAGAGAACCGAGTTGCCGAAGGGAGAAAGGCGAAATAAGTCTGCTGCTGCTGCAGCTCTCGGCGGGTGCGTGTTGCGCGCAGGTGTCCGCGCTCTGCAAGCGCGGCTTGCCGATTTTTTCTTCGGTGTGGATTTGAACACTGGGGCCTATGGGAATATAAGAGCGGAGACGCTTGAAAAACGTTTACTTGGCGGCGGCTCTACTGATGATGAATATTATGTCACAATACCGGTGGCTGGACCCACAAAAAACTCTTACGCATTGGAAGGTAAAATCGTCGGAGCTTTTTCGAGCTTAAATCTGGATGTATAAACTATGTCATATAATGTGCACTCGCATACTCGGCATATGATTCAAACTCTTGGAAATTTTCGAAATTCTGCGGGATGAAGCATTATTCATATCGGCGATCGTGTGACGCGTTATTATCTTGATGCTGATAAAAAAAAAGAAAACTATAGCGATGATACACGTAAATATGGCGTATTAGACACGAATCGGCAGTACATCAGGGCAATTTCATATCGATCCTCTTAAATGCGCGCACGATTCAACTCTGATGTTCGAAGTGAAAATTGCGCCACTGTCAGCAGCAGTTACAACATAATTTTCACTTCACTCATATATTATACGTGACTCTCTCGCTCGCACTGAGAATAGCGTACATCCGATGAAAAAGAACTGGAAGAATCGCACACTATATACAAAAGTGAAATGAATTATAACATCTGTGTAGTATATATTACGGTGTGCATGTATACCGCGAAGCTGACACACAAGAAATAAGTGCATATCGAGATCGGAGCAAACAGAAAAAGAAAAAAGAAAGAGAAAAATTGGTCGAACAGAACATTACAGGCTTTGCAGCGCTTAGCTGCCGATAAGGACACACACGAGCACGACTATCTCTGGCTTGTGTGAGGCGAGCGAGTGAGCGGATTAGCCAACAACGTCGCGTCGCGAGCGCGCACTTTTTTTCAGCTATCCCTTGATCGGCTCTCTCTCTCTCTCTCTCTCTCTCTACATATCTACATATATACCTATATACCTATATACTGATAAACATATAGAAATATATCCGCGGGCGGGCGCGCAGCTCACCTCGATCCTTGCTCGCAATGCAATTCTCTCACGTGTCCCAGCCTTGCACCACTGGCGATGATGATCCTTTCCTCGACAAGTCCAGCGGCAGCTCGTCCAGCATCATCGTTTCTATGTGCAATATAATATAGGTACAGCTGCAAACTCGTCCGCGGAAATCGGTTATACAGCAGGACACGCGAAGCTTGCGCTATAGGCGCAAGAGACAACAACAACAGCAGCAGCAGCAGCAGCAGCGCCGAGAAATCGGCGCGCACTCACTTTCCGTCGTCGTCGAATTGCCGAGCAGTGGTTCGCGGAAACTGCGCGGTTACTCGCGCAGCCCAGAGAGCTCCGAGCAAACACAGACTCTCCTGCACGGAGCGAGCGCTGCCGCTGCTCCTGTCCTGCTCTCTCGCTCCTTCGGCTGCAGCCAGCACTATCTCGAGACACGGAGAAAGAAAGAGAGCGCGCTATAGAGCGGAGAGCTGTCGGAGTGGAGGAGAAGGAGGGCCCGGGGAGAATGCGCAGGCGCGCGACCTTCTCCCCCTCGAGCGATCGCGTCACCTGCCCCGTTTTTCCGCGCGCGGAGACCATAGGTATATTATACTTACTTATAGCTGTGTGTTGTATGAGTGTCTCAACTCCGTGGGGCCCCTACTTGCACCTCTTACTCTCCTAGCTCTATACACCCACGACTTTTGCCGCCGCCGTCGCGGCCCTCCCTCCCACTCTCGCTACTCGTTATACTCTCTCTGATACTGTCTGCCTCTCGACGCGACTGATGCGGACTTTTTCCTATACTAATACTAATATACTAATACTCGAATAGCGCGCGCGCGCTCTCTCTGATGGTTTTGTCTCCTTTTCTCGCGGGGCCCGCAGCACAGCAGGTTTGCGCCGTAAGCATTAGTCACGCGCATGGAAATAGAGGCCTCTGATGTTGTGTGCGTGTAGATGCGTCATGATTGTGAACCTATATACTGTCGCCAGTACTTACATGAAACGCCAAAGCGATTTCTGTGGTGGAGGAGCGCGCGCCTGTGCCTATGCGGCTCGCGGTACATTGGCAATGGATTATATCCTATACATATACGATAGCGAAAGCCGTTGTTGTTATGTACGAGTAATGAGAGTAACCGCTGATTCGCGGTATCGCCGTTTTGATTCGTATATTATGCTTCGCGTTCCCGTGCAGGTTCACTTGTTATATTATATTACACGCGAATGGGAGTATATACCTAATAGGCGAAGAGCGCCCGGAAAACTTGAACTTTTGAATCTCCCACTCGTTTTTCTGCTCGTGAATGCAGGGTTGCGGAGTCGCAAGGGGCTATTATTAATAACTCGATATAGTTTCCAATATGACTAATGACAAGCCACTGATTTGTCATATTAGAGCATATGTTGACGTTTTCCTTTTGACGATGTTTTTTTAATTCCTACACCAAATTCGGAACGTTCTTTAGTGTAAACTACGTTTCGTTATTAATAATAAGTTTTCTAGTCTAGTCTCGACTAAAAAAAAAACAATTGTAATACTATGTATATTTTGTTTTTTTTCATCCATGAAAATAAAAATTTATTTTATTCTATTCTATTCTATTCTATTCTATATTTTGCAAGACCCACGGATTTCAAGGTCCTGAAAATTATTCATTATGCCCAGCAGAAATGATGTACCGAATTATTTTACTTACAAAATTTAGTCGGTGTCTGTATGAAAGTGGTATTCGTTGAAAAGCTCATTGTTGCTCTACTCTTCAATTTATGATCCATTACTTTGATAAAGCTTCAAATGTTCATAAAACAAACAAAATTTTAAATCAGTAAATTTTGAAAATTTAGAAAAATTGGTAGAAACAAATGTGGGAGGATACATGTATTAATATCAAAAAGATGATGATTTAACCACTTACCTACGCCATCCTCATCATTATTATCTTGATAGCTTTTGGTAAAGCCCATTTTCGCATCTACCCCCTAATGAAAATAAAAAAAGTAAGAAAATGAAAGAGACTGTAAGATTCTATAACATTTTGTTGGAATTTAGACCTATTTTATATTTTACGCCCTTGGTATAAAATATACTGCAGGACGCTACGGAAGAGGAGAGGCCAGAGGACAGCTGGCCAGCTGCTCCAGAAGAGAGAAGATCGAGTCAGTCTAGTTCAAGACGCGCTACAGTTCACTTTTTGCTCCAAGAGCATTTTGACGCTTAAATAAATTTAACGAGATTCGAGATGCTTCATGCTTTCGATGAGTCATGATGTTTACAACACAATAAACTTAAATAGCTTATGCTATTTTACCCAATCAATTCCTGCTAAGATCAAGCTCCTCTTTCATACAAAATTATTGTTTCGTTTACGATTCCTGTTGATTCAAATCTTCGCGCGCGCATTCACGCTACGAACTTCAGTCCGATCGAGGCTGGATGCACAACATATACACAGAGGCGACCCCCCATCAGTAGCTCTCACAGCTGTCTGGTCTGGTATGAACACAGTAGAGCATGAACAGCCATTAATCAGCAGCAATTAATCCGGCCGTATCCGCGAGACTCGTCGGTTGTCGGCTTCCGCGGCTCTTAGCTACGTACGTTTCAAAATTCTCCGTGACAGTCAGTCAAAATTACTCGTTGAAAACAATAATACTCATTAAAATTGATAGTTAACTAAGATAATGGAGAACAACATGGAGATAGAACTGATCAGACCCGATAACCCAAGCCGATGCACATGGAAGCCAAATAGTACGGACAGTCCGCATACGGATCGGAGCAAGTGAGTATTTTGAGACACGTCTGTTTGAGGTGTTGTGTGTTTTTATGAATTATATAGTGTATATTGCAAGTCAATCGAGTGCTACATTTTAAATGAGAATAAATTTTTTGTGCGCGTGTATGCAAATGCACTAATCAAATTACGATGTTTCCTCGTCCAAATATACGCATTATCGACGAAAGGAAATATTTTTTAAGACTTCGTCACCTGCAATAAAGATAAGCACAAGCAATGAAACACTGATGCCATCCATTAAACTATTGGTGTATGAGTAGTGGAATTTGTGACAATTAAAATATTTAAAATTCGATGGCTGTGAGTTCCGTTTATTTTAAAAGCATAAACGACTGCAAGGCCACGTGTTTGGGATTTGAGTGTTTCGTCGAGCAACGTATAAAATTGCTCGCGATAACCATTATACGACTATGCGTATTCATGGGCTACTTTCTAATTTCCTTATCGAGATGGCGGTGATGTTCTCGTCGATAATACACACGTGGCTGATGTATATACAAGAAGCCGAGTGCTTAACTTGTATTATACGTGGAAAAACAATGAGAAAGAGATACAAGATAAAAATCAACCGATATAGCATGAAAGACGTTTGGCTTCGATCCCGAGAATCTTCAAAACACAGATAGATGCACACACGTGTGCGATTATGTCACTCGATTATTTAATATTAAGCCGTCAATAAGCTCGAAACAACAGGGACTGATGCTCGTTGCTCTAGATTTTTTTTCACTTGCAGCGAACTGTTATTTCGAAAATATAATAATGCCTTTGACAAGCCTGACATATCTGCACAAGTTACGCAAACTTTCGACTGATTGTATCTGGAGATGGGGAAAATATGCCTGTTATTGTTGTCGTTAATCTTATCGCGTATTAATGAGTGTTTCTTGATTAATTGAGGACTCTAATACATGTCTCTTATTTGGAGGGAAAATTCGTATCAAGCGGTTTAATTATTATCGCTGTTGATTTTGTATTAATTTCACAATAACGTTTTCCAATATCTGTTTTAGGCAAATGAACAGAAAAACGTTATTGCCGGATATCTTGCACGCTATTGGACAGACGCCACTTGTTCGTCTAAACCATATTCCAAAAGCTCGTGGCATTAAGTGTCAAATATGTAAGAATTTTTTAAAATTATCTACACATTAAAAAAAAACAAGAGAATTTAACGATAACGAATTATTTTAGTCGCTAAATGCGAATTTATGAACCCTGGAGGTTCAGTGAAAGATCGGATTGGATTCAGAATGGTTCAAGATGCAGAAGCAAAGGGAATTTTGAAGCCTGGCTGTACAATTATTGAGCCAACGAGTGGAAATACTGGAATAGGGTTGGCGATGGCGGCAGCTGTCAAAGGATACAAGTGCATCATTGTTATGCCAGAAAAGATGTCTAATGAAAAGGTCTACACTCTTCGTGCCTTAGGCGCCGAAATCGTACGTACTCCCACTGAAGCAGGCTGGAACAGTCCCGAAGGACATATTGCAACATCGCAAAGACTTCAAAAGTCGATTCCTGATAGCGTTATTTTAGATCAGGTGATTTTTTTTTTTTTTTGACAAATAAGAATATGAATGGAATGTACAATTGATGGAGATAATTATTATTACATAATACTGGGATTTTTAGTATACGAACTCAGGGAATCCTTTGGCACATTATGACACAACTGCACTTGAGATTTGGGAGCAGGCAGACGGAAAAATTGATTATGTCGTTATTGGAGCAGGAACCGGAGGAACCGTCAGTGGCATTGGCCGCAGACTCCGAGAATTATCGCCTCACACAAAAATTGTCGCTGTAGATCCGGAAGGAAGTTTATTAGCAGAACCCGCGG
>UCQR01007463.1:0-14114 GCA_900474235.1 Cecidostiba semifascia
ATATATATATATATACTGTGTGTACACACGTAGATATGCGCTACGGAGAATGAGGCACTTTTTACAGCTATGTGATGTGTGTGTGTGCGGGAATTCATTAGCGGCTGATGCTGCTGCAGTTATTGACGCGAAAAGCGCGTGTTTATTACGCGATATCTGTTTTTTGAAAACGAAAGCTAGGAGTGATTGGAATTTTAAAAGCCGGTATGTATATGATAACGAATTGAAAGTTTTTTCGGTGATGGTAAATCGTTTGTTGAATTTCATGGAAATTATTTTGTGTATACTGACGTATATACATCATACATTTTACATTCATCATTAAAATTCGAATTACATAAAGTTTCCCATATTTATCACTATAATTGCGTAGTAAATGTAAAATATGAAAACGGCTTTAAACATCGCCAGAGCGTGAAACGAGATTTACAATTGAATTATCAAATTACGGCCGATTTAACGCATTCAAAAACAATTGAATTTCAAATTATTATATCTCAAATCAATTGAAAACAAAGCCAAAGAGAATAAAACTATGCGTATAAACAAGCCCTATAGTAGCATTCCCACATTTATACAAAAGCGCATTTATTATACAATGCGCCTATACACGTAGACTCGATTTCGAGAGAATTTCCCGCAGCATCTGGATCGATTTTCCGAAAAGTGATGCATCGCGAAATAACGCTTGGCCGTTATGCTTTCCCACCAGGTCGTATACCTATGTACCACCATCGAGGCTCGCGCTATATACTGCTCTGCGGTTGTATATACGCTTCCAATTATTGACGGCGGACAATCGAATGGTAATTTTAATTGCAGCGGCCGCGCGCGACAGACAGGTATATAGACACACGACTGTGTGTGCACCGCAGCCACGGCTGCGACACACATGTAGGTATATGTACAAGCGTTATGTACAGCTTTGGTCGATGCAAGCGGCTGCTGTAGCTTGTGCCACGAATAAAAAGCCCCTTCGAGAGCTGATGGCGATGAATCACAGGCTCGCGCGAGAGAGAGAGTCTCGATTTTTCTCATCTGCAGATATAGGTACGCGAGTGCGGAGTG
Source organism: Cecidostiba semifascia (assembly GCA_900474235.1). NCBI lineage: Eukaryota > Metazoa > Arthropoda > Insecta > Hymenoptera > Pteromalidae > Cecidostiba > Cecidostiba semifascia. Next base: position 1,069 of record UCQR01007463.1, read on the forward strand.
TACTTTTCTCTGATTTGGGTTGTTTTTTCAGTCTGGATAAATGTAGGTTTATTGTTGAATTTCAATGAATAGCAAATTTGTTAAAGTTTTATTGTAATATTTTTTTATGCATACCACTTTGGGTTTATGCTTGGCCCCGTCGGATGAGTGAAAAAGCTCTTATATATTTGAGGCATTTCAAGCGTCGAATATATTATAAGAATTTAGAATTTCACGTGAATGTTTTAACTCGAGTGCATTTTCCTCTCTGGAATTACAGCAGCGAATTATTTCCACCTTTTTTTTTAATATATTCATTTTCATAATGGTACCCGACGCTACTCGCGAGTATTGATCACAGTTTGGAATTTTCAATTATTTGATTAATCCGTAATGAGTATAAAGCATAACATTTATTATACTTTTATTATATTCATAAATATTAACATTACTGTAAAATTCATCAATCGCTTCGAAAATATTTATTATTATTAAAGATTTTTTTCACCATCGAGAAAAACCGGTGTAATTTGACGTCCGCCGCGCGACAAAGACTACATTTCCCGTCATTCATATTGATGCTAACGTAGTTACCATGAACATTGTTCATATACACAAGATATCCGAAATTAAATTATACGCACACTCTATTAAATTCACTTCAAAACGAGAGCCGCACTAAAATACTTCCAAGCGAAATTTACCCATCATCACCGGCGCATCGTAAAATAATTAAAAAATACCTTTGAGAGTCTCACGTGAACAACAATCCGCGTGTCTATATAATTTCTGAAATTCCGCGAAAAGCCTGCGTGAATTTGAATTGCATCAAAAGCGCGAGTATCAGCTCGTAACGAGACTTTCCTCGAAACACATATATATAAGCTATGCATCATCCCTTCGCATTTCAAATTTAAATCATCGTAAAAATGCCCGCCGAGAGCGTAATACAAATTCCGTGAAAAATTATATTCCACCGCATGAGAGAGGAAGAATAATTCAAACCTCCGCAGGGCAATTAATCCTCAATTTAGACTCTCTCTCTACTACTACTACTGCAAAAGAAGAAAGAAAGAAAGAAAAGAACGAAGAGAAGTCTTTCGCGGCTTCGTTGCTAATTAAACCGCCTGATGAAATATTGAAACTCCGTCTGTCTGTCTTCTTGCAGGACACCGCGAGGCCTCGAGGACGTCTCCAAGTATCCGGAATTGTTCGCCGAACTTCTGCGCAGCGAGAAGTGGAACGTGCTCGATCTGAAAAAGGTCGCTGGTCTCAACCTGCTCAGGGTCCTGCGTCAGGTATAAACTGTTTGTATACGTATACGTATACTGTCCCCACTCGCTTTTATTATTATTCTTATTCTCCAGCCAGTCGTGTATGTATATCGATCGCAAGTCGTATGTATACGGCTGAGTATTTTTATCTCGATCCGGAAATTATTTTTATCGGGAAATTGGCATTTTATGTATATATATACAGGGATAGAGAGAGAGAGAGAGAGAGCAAGAGAAAGATATGAGAAACGGGAGAGCCTTTTCCAGCGCAGATTTAAGGCGCGTTTGTGAGGGCAGGAGGCGAAAATTTGTTTTAAATTGGATTTCTTGACGTTTCGGCGGAGGAACCTTTTTTCTTTTTATATTTTTTTTGTGTAATTCTCTGCAAGGCCGATTACACTGGCAGTACTTTACAATTAGCTTCACATCCTGGATATTTCCGGACAAATGCTAAAATTATCTTACAAAGACTTTTATTTTTCACAAAAGCGCGCGTAAATGTAGCTCCAAACGAATTATTAATTAAAAACTCGCGCGCCGGATCAAGTTGTATTCGTCAAAAGCTTAATCTCAAATCCCTTGAAACTGCGAGGAGAGAACACGTCGCTGATGCAGACGAGGTTTAATCAGTATAGTAACACACGTGCGGCTGTCTCAAGCGGTCTGTTTTCACTGATCAATGCGCGAATGCACACATATATGTATACGTGACGTATATATGTATACACATAGCTTTTTGCGGCAAGCTTTAATTACATTTATCTTTAATTTCCCCGGAGTCGTAAAAAAGGCGTCGAACTTTTCTTAAAAAAAACAAGCCTCCAGTAGCTATCGTCTCTTTTTTTTTCGTTATTACGCCGACTAACATTATTCGGTCCGTATACTTTGAATTATTTAATTTCTAGCGCGCGCACGTGTGTGTCTGTAGTGGAGAGCGAACAAGTTGGGAACAAAAGTTTTTCTCCAGCGTAGCATTTATAGAGGGAACAATGCTTTAAATTTAGCGCCAAAACAATTTCACGCTTTATAGAAACTCAATGATCCCAACTATTCTCGGCGCTGCTTTATACATGGAACGGAGTAAAGCAAATCGAAAAGCCAAGAACATTCCGCAGGACGGGCTTCGCTGAATGCACAATTCAATTTGACTCCAGCTGCAGGTCGGGGGAATTCGAAAAATGCAGATCTTGGATTTCGTTTGTGCCGGAATTGCTGCTATAATATATACGCGTTATGTACGAAAGTATTTTAGAATCGCCTTTGATGATGCATCGCACCCATTGTCTTATTGAGCTTTTGAAGTTCTGAAAGTGCGCTACTATATTATATTCTTGGAATTAAATTTTATCGGTTTTTGCGGTTCAGTGCTTTTTCGGGAGGACGATAAAGAAGTGGCTCTGATGAAGCTCCGATAGAGCACGAATTTTTTTTTTCAATTACTACTTCAATCCGATATTATATTTATATGATTATGTGATATCAAACGCAGCAAACACTTCTCATATAGCATGAATCGCGAAATTCCACGGGAAATCGAGCAGTTCTCAATAAACATTCAACCTATACACATACAACCCAAAGGACTCACTCTCGCGCCTCGAAATACCTTAGCAAACTATCCGGCGCAAGCAATACACACGTATAAATCACCTCTCGCAAATCAGTCGAAATAGACTCGACAAACAATTCGGCCAACTTCCTCTCGAGCGACCCCAGCAGTAGCATTGGCAGCATTTCTCAAAAATCAATTTCCCCGTCGTCAATAATACACATTCGAGCTTTTTCTCTTTCTCTTTCTGTTGCAGGTGGAGCGAGTTCGGGACGATATGAGGACCGCCGGTGTGATGCCGTCCGAGGAGGTGCTCGAATCGCCCGACACGACTGGCACCTGCTCCCTCGACATAAACTCGGTGCAGCGGGCCATCGAGGTGTAGAAAAGAGACACGTGTATACAGTGCGCAAAAGTGGAGAAGGAGCAGCCGTTTTACGAGCTAGTTCTCTTTCTCTATAGTACATATAGTGGCTGTTGTTTTTTTTTCTTCCTCGACTACACTCTCCCTCTACTGTCTGCGTGTCTTTCCTACTGCGGCGATGAAAAATAGAAGATTCTGCAGAGGACCACACGGTTTGTTCTTTTTATGCGACTCGACGTCTATCGATCTGTATACAATTAAGCCGGATGTACGTGTGTAAGAGATTGAATTTACAATTTAGTTATTTTTGTTTTTATTCTTGAGGAGATGAATATTTAGAGCTACAGGGAAAATCCAGTCATTTTTTTATTTTCAACTAGTATAACGCTGCGCTTTGACATCTCTGCTGCAGCAGCGAGAATACAGTTTTTATATCCGCTCAAAAATTGCGTTTCGCCTATTTTTTGTTTCTCCTTCTTTTTGGATGAGCTGAAAAAGTTGGACTAATCCACAAAGTTTCTCGCCAGTCGAAACGAGCTCGTTAAAAGAAAAAAAAAACAGTCCACACAATTCTTTTTAATAAAAAATTTTTAATTGCATTCAAAACAAGCTACACTCGCAGAAACAAAGACACACCATTCCCGCGTGCGCGCGAAAAAGTCAAAACTAATAACGCAACCGTACATACACACACACACACACACAAGTATATACACTCGGTCCGCGAAATCTCGGCGCGCATTCCGCTCATAACTCGGCGGCGCACACAGCTTCGGCACTACTGCAGCCTGCAACGACGATCGATCGTCCGAATTTCCAATTCAACGTCACCCCCCTATAGTCAACCAGCCGTATATACATATATAGATATACTCCCTCTCTCTCTCCATCTATATACACTATACAGCTACATCGAAGCCGCAACTTTGCGCTCTCGCGTCCATAACGAATGTATCGCGTTCGATTTTCGGCTGAATTATAGGGTTTCCGACTTGAGAGGAACCTGCACACTGTGCGCCGCGCATTCCGAAATCGACTAAGAGAGAGAGAGAGAGAGAGAGCAAACTCTCTCGCGCGGCGCATGAATAACTGCAAGCCTCGATTTTGACTCGGAACTATTAGCCCCCGAGCGACGATGTATATGCGGCACACCATTCACTGCGCGCAGCTCCTGCAGTAGGTAGGTAGGTGTACTATATATAGGTACGTACGAGCGGAGATTCGTATATGTAACGCATCGTCGAATTAGCCGCGAACGTCGATGCGGACCGAGATATTACAGGAGAGAGTCGTGCATCAGTATATATGAATTATCATGCGAGCTTTTACGCGTTCTATGTTCCGTCGTTATTTTGTATTTCTGCGCTTCGTTGAAATTATGTCGTGAACTTAAAAAGTTTCTATACTTTGGAGGGTGTAATCTCGGGAACAAATTCTTTTTTTTTATTATTTCATCGAGTCGATAAAACGTACTTATTTACGTTCGAATGCTGCACGACTTCTCTCCTGTGCGCGATTTATACATGCCGTGCACGTGGCTCCAGCTTTTTTTTATTCTGATCGAATTGTTCGCAGAACGTGGTGTAATTTCTTTGCGGCTATACAATTTTAATACATCAGAACAAGCAACCAAAAATCGAAATATCGCTTTCTGAACAATCAGTTTTTCAATTAACTCGAATCGATTAAGCATCGATGCGCGCAAAACGCTTTAATTTCGTGCTGTTTTACATTGTCGATAATTATTTCTGAGCTTTTAACGAAGTCGATTCGATTTTCCATTGGCTTTATTTCGTCGATCGCTCGTGAAATGCGAGGATAATTATTGGCGAAACATGCGGAATCGCGTCGGTACTCTATAAAACACAAATTTTCAACGCGTATAGGCGTTTTTCACCCTCGTTTTTGAACTCTTGTATACATGACACTCTCGACTTTTTGTACGCGGGGAAGAGACCGACAGGACAATGCGTTTTTTATAACAACGTACAACAATCACACAGAGGATTAAGGAAAATAAATTATTCCGCGCGTTTCTATATCTATATACCTTTACACAGAGCACAGAGAGAACCGAAACGAAGGACAAAACGGAAGGAGCGCGATTATAAGCGCAAAAATAAAGGGCGATGAATCCGGTCTTTTGTAACATAACAATTGCCGTTCTGTATATATTATGGAAATATATTATTACAATACCCTTATTGCGTATTGTTTGAGTACACACTAGCTGTGTATACGAGAAGTATTATATTGTAACTCTAACGCACGTGTAAAAATGTAAATAACGTTTTTAAAATTAAAATATTTAAAGAAAAAAAATGACTCGAAGTATAATACATAGCGCTGTATTAAATGGCCGAAGCACGTTTTAAAGTTATATAAAAGAGAGTAATTAGGGTATAAACTCTACTACTGGTAGACATTGGTTCAGGACACAATTGCTCGTTTTTTTCGTGTACAGTGCAATCCACAAAGCTTTTGATTTGACAATAACAAGCCAACGTCTATTTTGATTGAGCACTGATTTTCCCATTCGCAGCTTTGTAAAAAAGCAAACAAAAAAATCCCCCAGCAACCGCGAAATAATCGAAAGTAATCCCCGAAATCCAATCAACCGGGACGTCGTCCATACGAAAAAAATCATCGTCATCCGCAATCCTACAAAAGACCGAATCATAGCGTTCTCCCTCCCCGATGTATGAATTTATGGCTGCGGGAGAAGACGACGGACTGAGTTTCTCTCTCTTTCTCTTATACCCCGCAAAATCGATAGACACGAGTGGAGAGTTCCGGGGGCGAAATTCACGTCTTGAGGGGAGAGAGAATCGAAGAAAGAGTGAAACGGCGAGAGAAGGAGAGTCGAAAAATCGGAGGGATGAAATCCGGCGCGAGCTAGAGAAAAGAGACGCGGAGCCGCTGCTATGCTGCTGATAATGGAAGGCGTTATGGAGGATGTCGTATATCATGTGCTGCCCTTTTTTGAGCTGAGCTCTCTGAGCGATGGGCTCGCGCCGCTTTGAGATGTGAGAGTTAAAGTGTGAATTTTGTTTTTCGAGCTGTCGGCCGGAAAATTTATTTCGCTTAGATAAATCCGCTGGTTTTCTTGAAGTGAGAAATTTATAACAGTAACAATTTCTGTTTTTCTTCGTGTTTCAACGACAGTCCTTTCTTTTATATCGAATGAATGTCGTCAAAAATATTTTTTTTTTATCACTTAAATATATTAGTTGATAAAAAAAAAAAGAACGTCCCACGCGTATAGATTAATCTTACTTAAATGCAACCTTTTTAGTTCCGTCTTTCTTTCTCGCAAATTAAAAATATATCCCTTGTTAAGCAGGGAATAAATTGAAACTGGGAGTAAATCTCAGTCAAAGTTAAGTGAGATGGGTAAGCGCGAACGTCTGTATAATGTGTAAGTAGCTATACGAGAGTAGATACGTACAGGGACGGGTAAGCCACGTCTTGCCAGACACGGCGCGTATCTACTTACACGTGTATAGATATTCCATCCGTCTGGCAAGCTTTCACAGAGCTTCACTCGACTGCGTATATACTTGAGCTCGAACTGGAGAATCGAATTTAATTCTAAAGTTAGACTCTGCGAGTATTAATAATTTTTTCGTTTAGCTCGAAAAAAAAAACGTTTTTCATCCCTTTCGAATCGACTCTTTCTTCGATAAAAAATGTACCTGGTTACAAGCGATCTATGATACTTTTTTAAATTTGCAACGAATATGAAAACAATTATGAGGGATCAGATTCGTTATCATTATACTCGCATAGACGAATGAGAACAAGATAACAGTACGTTTATTTTATGGAGAATCGAGTTAGACAAAATTTAATCCAAATAATATGGGATGATGTTAGCTTTATACTACTAGGTATAACGATGTATACACAGATATATATAAAGATATATAAGAATCACTTCTAACCAGGTACAATGAAAGAAAAATTGCAGGATTGCACAATGAAAAGCCGAAATGCCAAAAGTATGACAAAACTGTAGACATGTACACAACAATGTAGAAAAGCTCAGCGCTACGCACACTTTGTCGAACGAACCCTTTATATATACGTATATATATAGAAAAAAAAGAAAGAAAGCAAGAAAACTCCTCGAAGAAAGTATGAATAAATTAGTTCTCCTTTTGCGCGAGACGAGCGTGCGCTCCCTGAGCGGCTCGCCGTCGTTCATTTTTAAGAGAAACTGTTTTCTAAGAAGAAAATCCCGCCTTTTGTAAAAAAAGCGACTCTCAGGATCCGGCAGTAGCTTTTTAACTGCGCGCGCGGTCGTCCGCCCGTAGTTTTCGGATCCAACGAAAGAAGAAGAGCCGAGAGAGATAGATAGATACGTAGAGAGAAGGAAGAATACAGAAGCACGTCTGGCCGAGCTAATTACCCGGTCAATTATCGAATTCGCATGACGTGCTTTTCAGCAATTAACAAGCGACTAGCTTCCTTCTCCCTCGCGGCTCGTTAGCATCCGCCGTTCGATTTCAGAGATGCTGCGTTGTTTTCTGCGACTGCGGAGAATCGATCGGCAGAATTTTTTTAAAGCGTGAGTGCAGGTGCGGACGATGAGAGAGAGAATGATTCCGTCTTCCGTCGGTGTTCCTTCGACAGACTGATGATTGTTGCGGCTGTATACATACTCGCTGGAAAACGCTATTGTATTCTGTCCAGATCGTCGCCGTATGATTTCCGCTGTTGTCCGAGAGTGATATATTGTTTATCTGGAAATGGAGAGAAATTTTACTTCTTAGAGCATAAGTTACACCTTTGTGATCTTATATATAGTAAGGTAGCTGCATTGATTATTTCCTTGTGATATAAGTATATAAGCGCATATATTATATTTATCACAGCGATCGACAAATATATTGTTGAATCACAAAAGTATTTTTAATTGACATTATTACGTCTGATTTCTGTAGCAAAATTAACCTTTTCCGCATATAATAATATATAGTTGCGATTACGTTGTATGAATGTGAGAATCGTGTCTGTCGAACCGATTATTCACAAAGTTCAATAATGTAACGATGATTTTATAAAACGAAAAAGTGCATAACAATCAAATTTCAAATTTTTTCAATAACGTACCTTTACTTTGTGAACACGAATACAATAAGTAATAATGATCAAGGATTACTCGACGAGGCCAGAACGAAAATGAAAAAAATAAACTGTTTTTAAAACAATGAAAGTGCGGAACATCGGTATATCATCGTATATCCTCGTGCAAGAAGTATATTATTATTCTATACATATATACATAATGTACCTACGAAGAGAACTGAGCTATATTAAGTATACTACTACTCGAATGTCTTCCTTCCTTCGGCGTCAAAGAGATTTTTATCGCATCTCCAGAAAACGAGAAACGTAAGAAAAAAGTAAAAACAAACATTCGAATGCTACATACACGATTAGATAATGGTGTGTTCGACCCGATCGTGAAAATGCGATAGTCTGTGATTTTGTCAGAAAAAGCTACGACTTCATTGAGGCACATACGCAAATATGCGCGACAGATGCGGCGCAGTGGATAACCGAACGAATAATAAACAAACTGTGTTAGGAAAAATTTTGCGAGTCTTTGAAAAAGATCTAGTATTGAATGTCTTTATCGAATTGTACCTGAAGTGCTTCGAAAATAATATGTATTAAATATGTACAGTTGATTTATCATCTTACAAATATATAGAATAGTTATATTATAGAGTCCACCGTTTCGATCGTGCGTTAACGATGAAAGTACGAAAGTTTATAGTATATAATTCCTTCGGGGGACGGACAAAAAAGTCGTAAAAATTTCGTCGCACTTCAGCAGCAAGAATATATCTGTGTGTCTCTACTGTCATCGCTCTGTTACTCATATTACATTAATCTCTCTACTCTGAATCCGCTCTTGGAAATCATCTCTATTTCAAAATCAGCGATACTACGCCGAGGATGAAACGCTCGAAGAATTGTACATAATACGTAAATAAACGCAAACAGACAAGTCCTCGCCGCAACATTGCAGTCCGAATTTCCGAGAGCGGAATTCACTCTGATTTCCCGCGGAACCTCACCGCAACCACCTGTTTGTGTCTTGTGTGCACTTGTGAGAGAAGCGAGATCCACGGTTCGCGCGAGTGAAAGAAAAAAAAGAACGCGAACCGCGAATCGAGCGGGCGGACGTAGGTACGTATCTTATACATGACTTTTTAGGCGCGCGAAAGAAGCGACAGAGGCGAGGGAACGATTACGCGAATGACAAATTCTATGATATCAAAGTTCCATTGTACCTTGGATATGGACTCACCAAAATAAATGTTTCTATTGCAGACTGTCTTTGTTCTTATTTACCCTGTAGCCCGTCATGATTCGACAAACGATAGCCACATTTGTGTAAAAATATTTATTGTTAAAATTTTAGATCCAAAACAAAATGATCGTAGATCGCGCACTTTATACTTCCTAATAGCTATATATATATATAAAATGCATATAAACAGCAATCGAGTATTGCTTTTCCTGATATATTTACAAATCAAGTCGACGGTATAATATATTACAGTAAATCAGTTCATCTTCAAAATATACAACATTCATCTGTCCAGACACGCAGTTTAAGGCTAATGTCTCTTTTCCTTCTTCGACTTCTTCCTGCTCTTACTCCTCGATCTCTCTTTGTGCTTGTGTTTCTTCTTTTCCTTCTTCGACTTTTTCTTGTCCCTCGACTTCTCTACCCACTTGCCATCTTCAGCGTCACTGGATTTCCTACTCAACCCGCCCGTAAACACTGGCTTCGTAGTTTCTTCCACTGGAGGAATCGCCATGGGAAGTACCGGCCCGTAAGCGTCCGGCGGTAAATGGTCCTCTTCCATTTTGACTTCGACTAGCTCATCCTCTTTGATTTTCTCATCATCCTCTTTAACCTTATCCTTTTGAGTCTCCGGTTTATCGGGTCGTTTCATGAGACTATCAAAATCCACATTGGCGAAGATGCCTCTCGGCGGTGAGGTGTTTCGCTGGGCATTGATTTCCGCCGCGCTTTTGCCGATCAGCGCGGCCTTCAGTTTCTCCTCGTCGACTGGTTTCGACTCCTCGCTCTCGGACTCCTCGTCTTCGCTGCTGCTCAAGAAAATCGACTTGTACAGATCTTTTTTTTCCTGGACGTTCGAGCTTACTACTGGCTCCTGAGACTCTGCCTCTTTAGTTTCAGCGACTTCGTCTTCTTCTTTTTCCTCTGTTTCGACCTTCTTGAAGACTTTTTTATATGACTCCTCGAAAGCTTTTTCCTTCTCAGTCTGTTTCGGCTTCGTCTTACTCGACGATGACTCTATCCCGTAGTCGGATTCCCCCTCGTGAGAAATTCCGGAGGACGTCGAAGGTCCTGGCTCGCATTCGTACTCCAATTTCCGACCCGCCTCGAATTTCGATACCTCGTTCCAGGCAATAGAGTCGAAAATGGAGAACTTCTTTTTCTTTTTGTCGTCTTCGGCGACGCCAACCGAGGGCTCAGCTATGTTAAATCTCACGCAGACGAGTTTCGCCGGCTTCCACTCCTCGTCCGTCCTCGTGAGCTTGCCGTACATCTTCATCTTCGCTGCAGCTGTCATTCTATCCTCTGGTTTCAAATTCTCGAGGTCTACTTTAGCATCGAGCTTCTTCTGCTCCTCATTTTTCTCGTCTTCGTTCTTTTGAGCCTTGTCTATCCTCTCGCACAAGGCAGCTGCTTTCTCGAATTCTTCGACCTCCTGATCTCGCTCCCACTCGGTCATGGATAGCGGCTGGACACTGGAGAACTTGAGTTTTCTCTCGCCCTCGGAGTACGACAGGAACTGCTCGAAGCGTCGCTGCTTATCCAGATCAGCAAAGGATGGTCTCGTCAGATTCGTGTCTTGCCTGGGCTCTTGATCCTTATTCTCCTGACCGCTCACAAAGGAACTCGCACTTTGAAGGTTTCCTTGGATTTTCGGATCCAAGCCCATTGTCTCGCCTTTGACGAACGTTGTGGCGGAGAGCTTGTCGAGCCAGGACATGGCACTTTTCTTGGGCTGACTCTGTTCCAATCTCTGCCTTTCAGCAGTTTGCTCTTTTCCGTGGAGATTCAAGCTGCGGCTTATCAGTTTTGCTGCTACGCTAGTGCTCTTTGGTTCAGCTTTCTTCGAGTCTATGATGCTCGGCCTGTCGTCGTTTATGATTTTCGCTCTGCTCTCAGCGTTCATTTCGTACCTGATAAAAATAAATAAATATATGTAAATCCTGCTGTACTACTGAAGGTAAGAAAACATATTTCTGAAGGTTAAGCGCAAAGAGTACCTCTTCCGCACGTTGCTCTGCTCTTCTGCAAGAGGTGAAAATCGACTCTTTCTAACTTTATGTACAGGATTATAATCTTTGGGTAACGTAGGCGCGATAAAGACTTTCTTCTGTGAAAGCTGCTGCTTCGCCGGAACGAAACCCTCGATGCAACTATGTTTTGGCTCGTCTTTCTTGGACCACCTGCTCTTGGTTTTACGCTCGGGACCGAGAGCAAAGTCGTAGCGAGACATGTCGTCTTTCGCATAGATATCGTCATCCTCTGCCTCGAAAGCTCCTACTCCAAAAGCTTGACCTTTGATAGACAGTTTTTTATTTTTGTCCTGGACACTGAAAGACGGGGCTTCAAACAGATTTATGTGCTGACTTAGAACTGGTCGGCGGTCCAAGCCGCTGTATCCTATACCGAAATAATTGTCCTTTGGATTGCACCTATGGAAAACGATACGAGTTAACACTTTATTTTAGAAGACTTATTCATTCTTATAAAGTGTATTGATTTACCTGAATGGTTCATAATCATCGGGAGCAAAAGTTATATCTGCAAATTCATCATCCGAAGATCCTGATTCGCTCTCACTATCTTTCTCTTGTTGACTGGGTAGGGAACAGCCGTATACTTTAATTTTTTCCCTCTGTTTTCTTTGATGTTTTTTCTCCTTTTTTGTAAGACGCGGTCCTACTCCCTGACCTGGTCTCCACCCCATTTTTTTCAGAAGCATCATTCCAGCCCTCTCTCTACAAAAAAGTATTACTAAAATTAGAAAAATCATAATCACTGGAGTTTTCAAATTTTTAAATACAATAACTCACCGAACTGGCTTAAGAAGTTCCCTCAAAACAGGTGTGCCAGGAATGGGTCCAGTACTATCCTGCTTGGCCCGTTCTCTTTTCTTACCTTTGTGCGTTTCATCTGTGTATTCCTGAGTCGCTCGAATTGCAGTTGGTGCAATACCAAACTGTCCTGTATCTTCCTCGTCCATAAAATCCTCAGGACGCTGGACAACCCCACCTGCCTTGTTGGCCCTCGTAGATTTGAATTGCTGTGGTCGCCAGCCATCTCGTGAACCGACTGTATTGAAATAACCAGCAGAAAAACCACCTGTAAACGCTCCATGAAATCTTCGTCTGCCCTGATCATCGTATGCAAATTGCTCTTCAATGGTGACAGCTTTCTTTCTTGGGAGATTTTCTAAAAAAAAACAAAAATTAATTTTAATTATAATCTTGTTGCGTTTGTTATACTCCAAAAGATTTCATTCAAGATCTGAAAAAATCTGAAACTACTTATTCTACAGTACATCAATAAAATATATAGAATTTATTTTAGAAATACAGAAGAAACAAGAGAGCTTTGCTTAATCTAAGAAATAATTCAAACAACCCATTAAAACCCCTAATCACTGTACACAAACAAACCTTCATCCAGGGGATCAAGCGCATTTCCATAAGTAACAAAGTCATCCTCCTCGTCGCTCATTTTATCGCGAGAAAACAATCAAAACACTTTCCGAAAAACCAAGAAACAATTTTCAAACAAACAATCCGCCACCGC
>UCQR01007464.1:0-14182 GCA_900474235.1 Cecidostiba semifascia
ATAGCAAAAGTTATAAAAGAAATAAGTAATTTGTTCATTTCAAGCGTGTCAAACTTTATTTTTCGAGGCCCCTTTTTTTCCTATGGTACGCGGTACGCTTATGCTCGTCTAATAATTTTTATGCAATATAATAATAAGTAATCCCTAACTATTATTGCACGCGGAATGTAAGCTATAATATTTTCATTCACTTGTTCTTCAGTATGGTTAACACGAGTTCTCCCAGTAAAAATGCAGAAATTTTTTACTTTTTTCTGTTTTGCATAAAGAATAACTTATACAAAAAATAATAAAGAAGACAGAGTAAAGCGGACAATTCGATAACACCAAAATCAAAAAAATTGGCAGTATATTTGCCATCTTTTATATTTCTGTTGCGAATTAATTATTGTACTGAATATCAAATCGGAACAATTTTTATATTATAGAAGACTAAGCAGCAATTTCATGTTAGAAATTTCTATTTTTCTAGAGTCAATGAATATTTACAGTAAAAATTGTTATGGGCAGTCATATTGGGCGACTCTCCCCTAATTCAATGTATACAATTCAAAATTATACAACAATACTCCTTGTCGACGTTTGTAAAGCATCCGTCAGAAAATAATGTTTTGCTCACTCGTAGTGGTATCATGTTAAGTAAAACATGAAAAAATTGATTACAAAAATAAATGTGAATATACATACTGGTCATAAAGTACGAACGTCTTTTCCATATTTACACTACTATTTACAAAAAAAAGTAAAAATTTTCCACAGTTCACTAACGGACAAGGAGCATTTGTCAAAAAATATTATAAAACTATATATAAAAAAGCAAAAAAAAACACTCGAAAATTCGCGCCTCTGCATGCATATGTACAAAAGAAGCGTTTACTTCTTTCTCATTATCACAAAAAATATATGAGATTCTAAAGTAAAGGGCTACACCTAGATTAAGTACGTTAAATCTTACCTAAATTCTCACATAAATTCTCTTACGTAAATACTTAATGGGATTTCTCAAAGGAATCGACGTGCAAGATTAGGTAAAATTTAAAGTCTCGGCTGAGAAGTATATATAGGTAGAGCGACATTCATCAGGATCACGGCTCGAAGAATTTGAAGGCACGAGGGCCGCGCCTGAGTTACGGAGGCGCTGAATGTGGTGGCTGGGGTCAGCAATTGCCGGCTGCGTTGGATGTCTGTTGCTGCTTGCCGTCGTTATTGCCGAAATACGACACGTTCACCACGTCGCCCCCAACATTTATCAGGCATTGACCCTGAAAAATGCCGAAACAAACGCGGCTCTTTTTTGTTTTCGTCTCTCACTGCTGTTTTTTTTTGTTTCCTTTAGCAAACTTGTCCTATTTCAAATTTAAGGTTGACTTATACTACTTTTGGAAATTCAATAGATCGAGTGTATCGATATATTGATGAATCGCATCTGATTTAGAATTAAAAATTTGAATATAAATTTTATGATAGGATAATTTTCATAAAAAGCAGTTTTCCTCGCGAAATTGTTCGAGATAATAAGGCGATTATTTGTAATGTAAGATCAACAAAAAAGTCATTATCTTATAACGTTGATAAATATTGGGAAAGTTGCGAGATACAAAATAATTGTAAAAAGTATCAGTTTATTATCGTTGTAAAATGATTTTTCGTATAATTTTTTCAAAACCTCCTTAATATATACTATATCTAGTTGAATAATGAAGAAATAACTGCATATTAAAGAGATACGAAAAAACTACTTTAAAAAATATACGACGATAATAACTTTCTGAATACTCCAAGTGACAGAATCAAGTTAAACACCTAGTATTTTTTTCTTGAATATTTAACGATGAGTTAAAAAAAATACGACGACTTACCTGATTTTTGTGTGGACTATGCAGCAAAACGCATTGAGTCATAAAAAAAGCTACCATTGCGTTTCCACCGAGAGCAGTAACGTGGGCACGGACTATCGCTAATACTTCGGTGACAAAACTATGGATGAAACCACTTAATCCACCATTCTGCAAATAAATAAAAGCATCAATGAATAAAAAATGAAAAACTCTAATGCTAAGCAATCAAAAACATTTGTTTACCTCTCTGATTGAGTTGGACTCTCTTATGAAGAAGAAATTCAAATTGCCTAGGTACCTTTCAATTCTACCACCAGGAAGATAAGAGAGTGGCGATATGTCTACGCCGTAGCGCTCCTTTAACGGTACCTTTAATTAACAAAAGCAATTATTTTAAACAAAAATTTTTGAAACAAGAGAAAGAATTTTATGATTCCTTAAAAAACATCTTACGTGTTTATGCCGATGAGTTGTGTGCCTGATCCTCAGAGGCGATCGAGGCCTTGGTTTTTGAGAGGAGACACCGGTATTTAGAGTTTGACTTGAATGCTGACTATTTGTAGTATTGGATACGTTTGGCATTGAATCACCTGTGCTACCGTTCTCGGCATGATCTTCATCGAGACTGAAGATCATGTCGCTATCGTCTGTCGGAGAAATAGCGAAATTTATTTTTCGACTCTTTAAGTATCTGATTTCTCTTAAACATTCAACTAACCTTGTCTCTTGACCTGATCTTTGCTCATGGAATGCGAGAGCAGCCTGCGTCGGAACTTGTTGTAGCGCGTGGGCTCACCGAGCCCAAGAGCCATACCAACCACCGACAACTGTATCTCGTCCTGCTCTGGCATTTCGATTTTGAAGCGCAGATCACACAAGGCACAGGGCACCATACGACGTAGTTTGAAATACACTGTCTGAAGAAGGCGAGCAAAGTACTTGGACGGCATCGAAGTTAATTGATTCAATGGAATCTTCGCTCGCGAAACCTACGTTGAACCAAAATTGACGTTATTAGAAAATGCGCTTGTAGTAAGCTCGATGCTTTCGTATTAGAAAATACCTGAGTAAACATTTGGAGATTTCTGACGATCTCGAGATCTTCTAGACCAGGTATACTCTCTGTATTAACAACGTGAAAATCATTTGGTGGCCTTTCATCCATCAGCAGACTGATGCGGTCCAAGTCTTCCACTTCGTCAACTTCTAATACGCAGACGTCTTTCATACCCAAGCCGAGATCCAGCTCTGGAAGCTCGTCCTCGGATTCATCGGTATCGGACATCGAACGGCCATTTTCCACCTCCTTTGATAACAACATTTAATGAAAAGTAGGAAAGTGAGTTGTATTTGAAATTCACCAGATCAAGACCAAACTCACCGGTAAAGGTTTAAGCTGATAAAACTCCATATTCTTCTTAACCGTTTCTAGAAGGCTTTTCTGTATCTCCGCTAACTGGTCTTCATTGTGCCACGAATTTCCAGTGGCTATCTGCGGCAACGAAGGCGGCGGCAAAGCGGTGAGATAAACTGCCGTACCGACAGCCATGCCGATGACGAGCCGCTCGCCTATAGACACCTGTACCTTCAATCCGAACACGGCATTCATTCCGCGCACCCTGAGCTTATTTAGTAATAAACTATGTAGCTCGTACTCGAGGAAGGGCAAGCAATCAGAAATCTCCTTGGCATTGAGTTCGCCTCTCAGATCCTTCTTGGACTTGCATACCGTTGCCTGGATGAAGCAGCCACGGCCCGTCATTGGGATGCCCTCCGGCAGCTCGACCGTCGTGAACATCACGTCTGGCACCTTGGCGCGACGACACACTGCGCACTTTGACACGTTCACCTATTTGTAAAAATGTTGTTAACACGATAGTTATAAAGCAGATTTCATTTCCATGACATAAATATTTGCACTACCTGGAAATTCATGCTGGACTTGTTGTAAGGCAGATGGCATAGACTACACCCGCTCGACGGAAACACATACGGCGGCTCATGCTCGTTACTTTCAGAAGCTAATCTCTGCTTGCTCGGCTTACCACTCAGATGGTTAGTGGTCGGTGTCGCGACAACATTACTCGAGTTTCCTACACTCGTGGACACCTGCGGCTGTTGTACGTTTGTCGTAGGTGTAGGAGTACCTTCTACAATGCTT
This sequence comes from Cecidostiba semifascia, assembly GCA_900474235.1. Lineage (NCBI taxonomy): Eukaryota > Metazoa > Arthropoda > Insecta > Hymenoptera > Pteromalidae > Cecidostiba > Cecidostiba semifascia. The sequence goes on from UCQR01007464.1 coordinate 4,000, forward strand.
TTCGAGTTCTGACTCTTATCCGCAGGTATAATGGTGTTGTTAGCAGTCGCAGCTGGAGGCGGTACCGAGGTGCCGATTTTATCAGACTCTACAGAAGTGGTCATCGGGCCACCTTGAACGTGAGTAATGAGCACGTTGTCCTGATCCTGGCCGGTGCTGTGCAAGTTGATCACCGCTGCTGTACCCGAGCCGCTCAGCACGCAGACGTCGTCACTGGTCAAACGTTTTCAAAATTGTTAACGTTATCGAAAAGATAATTAATTATAGAATAGTTTTATACACTCACGAGATACTGGTCTCCTCTTTGTAGCCGATGACGACGTTGCAGGCAAGAGCCCGGGCATGTGACCGTACCTCCATCCTAATTTCTGTCCACCAGGAGTCCCTGCCCTCCGGTTCCTCCAGATTACTAATCCTCTCCAGCAACTTCACTGATCTCGCGCTCACCAGTCCACCTTGAATAAATTTTTCATTCATCATCAATCAATCGAATATTAAAAAAAAAAATCTACAAACAAACTCACCAATATGAAGAATAAAGCCAGGCGGATACTGCTGCATAGTAATGAATGGATACTCGAGCATCTCCAAAGTTTCCTGGTTCATGGTCCTCACGATAGCTGCTGAGGGCTTCAAGTATCCGGCCATTGAGCGGTCGCTACCCGTCAGCGAGTTGCCTAACAAAACATACTTTAGTCTCTCGTATAACACAAACACAGTCATATATGTACACACACGCTCGACGCCGTTGTCGTTTTATTTTTCATTTTCTTTTTTCTTTTATACTTCATCCTTTTTTGAGTACGTATAGCCACGAATGTCTGTAATTTGCCCGACTACGTTATACAGAAAGAGAGAGGGAGGAGCTTTATGAGCGTAAAAGTTTATAGGAGCACGTAAAACGAGATATGACTTTTTTTTATTGATATTGAGTTTTCGAAATGAAAGAACGTATATATAATAGAAAATGTCGGACATGTATAGAGTCTGATTCCCGATCGTGACGATGGATGGATGATGTATTGAAAAGCTGCATCAGCGAGGCTTGCCACACGAATATAATTGTTCGGGAATCAGACGTAGTAAACGTGGCCAATCCTATATTTATACATTGTTGTATTATACGATTTAAGAGCTAAACAGCCGACTGCAGGTATACAACGTCGCATTAGCGGCAAAATAAAAAGATTGAAAAATAATAAAAGTAGATGTAAAAAATGCGCGCTAAAATGAATATACCGTGTGCAGTATGATACTTAAGATAGGTATATATAGATACAAAAGTTTTCAACAGAAATATAAAAAACAATCAACTGGTTGCGGTTAAACATCGATAAGTATTGTATACATCGATATAATGAGGATAGTAATAAAAGAAGTATATAAAAAAAAATGCGATGTGACACTGCGTTCGGGACGTATATAAGGTGAACGTGATACACAGTTTCGGGTGTATATGGAATAACGGTATATCGATTTCTCGTGTCTCATTTTTATTATTAGAGCGGAAATTCGGTCAAGGGGTTAAGTTATTAGACTACCGCTTAATTGATATATATAATATGCAACATGCTCGCATAGAAAAGACACAAACATCGCTTAGATTTGTTACTTTTGGTATATATAGTGTGAAAGTAGACAGAGTGTGTGTGTGTGTGTGTGTGTTGGAGGAAGTATCCGACAATATTTTCTAACTATTGGGAGTTTCTAGATCAATACAGTGTATGCTTTATCGGGAAAAATCAGTGCCTGTCGTAATCTAAAGGTATTTACTTTCATCATAATTGGAATCATATATTTCTTGCAACAGTATAATTATATCAAAGAACGTATACAAGTATAGTAAATAGAGGGACAATAAAAACATCTGGTCATCTGTTTACTTAATTCTCTGAAAAAACCTGAGCTTCCTGCGCTGAGGCCTGATCTCGACGTGTAGCCGCGTTCCCTTCGCAGTCTGAACGATCTGCCTTTCTTCGCAAAAGCTTTATCTACAACGTTCAACAGTTTGATTTTTTTCTCGCCGTCCGTATTATACTTTTTCACACACGATCAACAGCTTATTTGGACATTAACTTTCAATGTTTGATGACGACAATATTACATGAAAAACATTGATGCGAGACGATGATTTGTACTTCTACCGGTTGCGATGATTCTTGAGCAAAAAAGAAAAACAAGTTCTCCAGGGTCATGACTGTAATATGCATGTGTATATGCTGTGTTGTGTCTGGTTAGAAAAGAAAGAAAAAAAAATAAAGGTATGATAACGTGTTAGTCGTTTGATTATATATGGCTGCGATTAGAGAGAAGAAACAAAAATAAGTACGACAATTGAAACATCGAACATAATCGAGCATCCTTTCGCTGGTACTCACGTTCGCGAAAGAATTTATAAAATCCTGCTGGTATGCAAGTAACAACGCGAATGGAACAGAAAGAAAGAGCACGTAAAGAGGATATACATATTTTTTCCTAGATATCATAATAAGAATATAATTATAGTATTATAATAGTTAATAGACTGTCCTCTTCGATGCGCCGATACTTAATCTCACTGCTTTTTATCATGTAACGATCGTTGCATCAAAGAGACAGAGTCGGTAGAATAGCACAATATAACGTAGAGCAAGTTTAAAACCGACCTTTAGGAGTAATACTAAGGTCCGAATCGCTCGATCGTCGGTGCAGAGGAATGCCCGGGTTCCTGGTCGCCGGCGAGTGCACCACCTTTTGCTGCTGTTGAATACCAGCTGGACTGATCGATGATCCTTGTGTCTGCTGTTGTGGTTGACTGCTGCTGACCTCCTGGTTCTGGTTCTGGTTGTTTTGCTGCTGCCTGCGTGTGGGCGGTGAATGGGACACACACAAATTGTCACTCGCATTAGACGTGTTAGTGCTTTTAGTCTCAGGGCTGGGGACGTTAGTTTTAGAGTGAGTAGTAGTACTGGGTTTTATAGCATGCATCTCGAGGAACTCAGTTGTGCTGGTGTTATTATTGCTCGCTGGGGTAGTAGCAGTAGGAGTAGACGTAGTCTTGGGTTGACCGAGGGACTCGACGGCTTCTTCGGGCTCCTCGATTACTGGTTCGGAACTCGAGGTAGTGAGCATTGCGGTACTGGGAAGTTTGTCGACGATGCTCTCGCAGGAAGCGTGATGACTTCTGTTGTGGTGCTTCGAGTGGTGATGGTGGTTCGACTCAGGCGACCTGGACCTGGACCGTCGATGGTGAGGCATTTTACGATGGACTGAGTCCGGTGACGGGGTCTGGTTCTTCTTGCAGATGACCACGTGGCGACGGCGACGAGTGGAGTCGCTGTGCGAGTGGTGGTGCAGCATCCGCGAGTCGATAACCTTGATGAGGTCGAGCATGCAGGTGCGTCGGTACTTCTTCATGAGCATCTCGGCGACTCGAGCCTCGTCAGGGAAGTTGAAAACGCCCTTGCCTTCCTTGGGCGATTCCATGGGGTATGGACTCTTGGGGACTATGTCTCTTAGGTTGGCGCTGGGCACCTGCAGGTGATTGTTGGTGGCGTTGCCGCTGTTGCTGATAGTTCGAGTCACTTTAGGGGGAGTGACGACGGGCACCAGTGGAGCAGGGGAAGAGGGTAATTCGGTGTTCACCGTGTCCAGGAGGTTTTTCTCTTTGGGTGGAGCTGGAGCAGCCTTTTCGGCTGGGGGCTTGTAAATGACGGTGTCGGTGCGAACGACTGGTCGAGGAGACTTGCCGCGTTGGTCGGTCGAGCTGGACTGCTGCAGCTCGTCGTCGTTCAGGTTGATCAGGAGCTTCTTGTCCTGATTAGTTTTTGGTAATACAGGTCGCTTCTTTGCGTAATACTCGTCCTCGGACGACTCTGAGAGATTGTCGTCGTCCTGGACGAGCGACAGCTGCTTGTGCAGTCGGTGGTGTCGCACGACCTTTCCGCCGTTGTTACTATTCTTCGGCGACTTTTCAGAGGTAAGATCCTCGTAACCCGGTGGAGGAGGTGGTGGCGGAGGAAGAGATAGAAAAAGCGGTTCCGCTCTAGGCTTCTTCTTCATCTCCTGCTCACCAATGACAGGCTTCGACGTCCTCGTGGGACTAGACAGTTTCTTAGTCGGTCGCTTGGTCCGATAATCATTGGGAATGGCACTGAGGGGCATATCGGAGTCGACGTCCGAAGAGAACTCCGAGGAAAGAATTTCGTCCTTTTTGTTCTCAAACAGTGGTGGCGGTGGTGGAGGCGGTGGCAACTCCTCGTCCTTGTCGTCGATCAGACTGACCTTCTCCTCGTCATCGTCTTCTTCCTTGTCGACTAGCTCTGCAAAATACATTCGAGGTTCCCGTACGAAACAAGAATCAACGTTAGAAGCACTGGATTACGAAGCTGTCTAAGGGAAAATTATCGATGAATCTTGTTAGAAATCTTAGGATTGTAACTACAATGAATCGTGGAATATAAAGTTTCATCAATAATTTTTCGATCTGCTCTCATATACACACACAATAATAATAACGACAAATCAATAGCACATGAGAACGGATCGGTATGAAGAATGAATCGAGAGTGTTTCGTACGGGAGGCGCTCGGCTTGTTCGTCGTCGAGGGGAAGAGCCTGATCTGAGAGCTCTCGACCTCGGGAGAGCTGGGATCTAGCAGGGAGAGCGTGTCGTCGAGGATATTGTAATTAGTACTTGACTCCGAAGGCTCGTCCTCCTCATCATCGTCGCTGGTCGAGGTGTCCGATTCCGAGGACGAGATCATCGGGATAATCACTCGGTCCTCTTCCTCGGACGACTGTAGCTTCAACTTCGTGTACGTTACCAGGAGGGTCTTCTTTTCGACTAGAGTAGGTGTTTCTTTGTCCTCGGAGGAAACGAGGCTTTGGCTCTCCTCGGGAATTGTCTGCTCGGGTGTTTTGCCACTGGTCGGCTCCTCTCCGTCGTCGTTGTCGATGAAGTTCACTGGTGATGGAGTCGGTGTCTCACGGTCCTCCTTTGGACGATCGAGTTAGAAACGGTTTGATTTTTTTCTGAACGTTCGGCTAAGCCGAACCTTCAGAAAAAAATGGCAAACTGACGTATACCTTGACTATGTCCAGGGGCAAACCGCTGGTGTGGACGGATCTGATGAGCATGGCTGCCATACCCTCGCCGGTGTTTTTCCTATGGGTGAACTTCTTTTTTCTCATAGACTGCTGCAGGTCTAGGAGAGAGGACGACCTGATGGACGCAGTGTCGGATCCACAAATGGACCAAGTGCTGGAGTAAGTACTCTCGAGGTCACTCTCGGGCTCGTCGAGCGAGTCCAATGTGCCTTTAGACCTTATCGAGCCAAGATTCTTCCTGGTGAGCACGTTCTGCGGTAGATATCGCAGATTTCTGAGACCTCGGGAGAAACGATTACCCTGAGGTTCGCCGCGCATATCCTCGAGGGCAAGCATGTTTTTGAACGATGACTCGTCAATGATGTCATCGGCCAAAGAGAGACTAGAACCCGACATGAAAGGATTACGTCTACCCATATGGCTGGTGGTTGACTGGATGGACATCTGCCGCGTTAACGGTGCCTTATATTCGATGTACTTGAGAGGGGTTGCACTCGTATACTCGGTGTACACAGGAAACTTGCTACCCAACTGAGTGGGCGAATTCGAAGAATTATTGCTGCTGTTGTTATTTTGATTACTAGTCGTGAGGATCGCATTGCTGCTACTACTATGGTGGAAGTGGTGATGTTGATGATGGGGCTGATGCGATGACAGACGCGGACTGCCATCGGACTCTGAGTAATCCGACGATTGGACTTTGTTGTTAGCTTTCACGCTGAACGAGGACAAACTTTTTTGGGTTTAAGAGTTTTTGGTTACAAAAGTTTGTAAGTTGCATGCGAGGGGGTTTAGAGATGAGGGAAACGAAAAAAGATACAGAATCATATAAATATAGGGGCTCCTTTCATAAGTGAGAGATGCTTAAAAATAAATGTATTTTAATTTTAGATAAATTCGTCGTTTTGAAGGTTGATCTAGAACTTACACTTCTGTGGTTGGAGCTTCATTTAGGAAGTTTGGAAAATCGTGAAGCTTCACAAGGGTAACTACTGTGCCAATTCCTCTGGCAACTATTCCAGATTCACCTTCCAAATCGAAATTTTGTAGATACCTGAAACACGTTTTTCGTTAAATGACGTGGAAAGAATTTAAATCACACTTTTTAAACTTAGGAGATTACCCAATAACAGCATTTCCTCCAAGGTCTAAAGCTTTCAATCCAATCTTCCTCTGCACTTCATTGCTCAGTTTTAAGAACAGAGTTTGCCGTGCTTCATTAGATGCTCTTGGAGTTCTTATTTTGTCAATCCACTTGTACTCTGGATCATCGCTGACCACCAGCTCTTCAACAAATCCATGTATTACTTGAGCATGATAACCATGCGGTACAATAGGAGCTAAAAATGATTGAATTCCCAATTAATAAAAATTGTATGGCTGACTGTAAGAACTGAGAGTGTATGCTTACAATAAAAAAATGTTACTCCACATGAAGATTGCCTAAATTTGTTAAAATCCAGAAACAATTCCACCTTGACAATTATGTTGACTTCCCCTCGTATGCCATGCATTGTATCATAAACTGGTAGCCAACCAGACATGACAGAACCTATAAGAAAGAATAATTGTCAACATTAGCAATCAAGATTTAACTGATAGTCTATTTGATTTGGAGAAAATCATTTACCAGCTTGAGATCCTGTGCTGGAGTTTATAGAAGCTTCCAGAGTCCATATATTTTTTACAGGAGGTGGCACACCTGGCAGCAATAATGGATTGAGATTCACATAAACTTTTCCTATAGCATCATTTGCTGAGTACGTGTCATGATCCATTAGCCTGATCTGCAATGGTTCATCTTGCAGTTCTGCATCCTCAACTTCAAACTTATACCACTCAGAATTCCACTGAGGGTTGAGCGACTTTCTGCAGACATCAGTCTTGTATGTTGTATTGCCAAATTTGATCTCAACGTATGCATCCGTAGTGTCTGCAGAGCGGTCCATTACAGGCAGATTTCGGCCCGCAAGGATCTTCACCTTTATTTTGCCTGGCATGATGGACCATCCAGTTATCTATTCTTAAAAGATATATCAATACTTTAATGTTATGTAAAATTATTAAATTTTTCAAAACTTGTCAATCCATTTGCTACTAATGACAAAATACTTGGATCCAACTAATCTCTTCACTGGCACGATTGACTCGACAAAGTAGAAAATTATTCCAGTTTCCACAATGTGACAAGCTACTTATAAACTACTATTGATTTACGTTATATTTGAAAATTATAGAGGTTATGCCTGCCCCGCGAAATGAATGAAAATAAACTCCTCGTCCACGATGACAGCCAGTTTTCTCACGATCCAATGCTCAACTCGTCGCGGAAATTCATTGTCAAGCCCAGTGAGTTTCAAAAATAAAACACTGCGATACGCTGTGTAGTCGAGTTAGACGCGCAAGGGCGCAAAATAAAAAAAGACGTCTAAAGCGGAAAAGCGCGACTACGAGAGACTCACCGATCGCTGCTATGGAGATATATTGCGTCGGAGAGTTTATTTTGGTTGGCGCATAATTCGGGAGACGCAACCCCTTCCGTCGACGATTTTCAAGTTCTTGCGAAAGTTTTCGAGCAGCGCACGAGAGAAAGAAACACACACACGCACGAATAGTTTTCGTGAAAAACGTGCCAGCAAAGATGGTTTCTGGTCCGTTTGTTGATAGTTTTGGGAAGCTTGAGAGTTTTGGTGGTTTTGTTGGAAGCCTGATTAAAGCATCGCGGGTTTTTTAGAATATCTTACTGAATTTCGAAGAAATTACACCTTTTGAATGTTTATTCTGAAATGTAAATTTTTCAAAAACCAAAGAGTAGTTTATAATTTTATTTTTCGTTATTGTAATATAATCAAATAGCCGAAATAGCATTATAAGAAACACGAGAAATGAGCGACGAGCACTACCAACAAACACTGTCTAATAAGAACGCACCTGATAGTTCGTCAAGGAGGTTAGGTGCGTTCTAACCTTCTGTTAGCAGACTGCTTACTTTATTGACAGGTGACATGTGACAAGCAGTATACAATAACAAATTTTTGTTTTTATTTTAAATATAACTCATTCCCGTTTCATACATAGTTCTTTATTCATCAGATTCAGGTCACAAAAACTTCTCAAACTAAAAAAGATCATTTTGTAAACTTTGAATTACAGCTGTTTAATTTACAAAAAATATGGAAGGCAATCCAGAAGGTAACAACAGTTACTCTAGCAAGTTGTACAATGTACTTTCAAACTTTGTCTATTTTTAGAAGCTGTTTCTACGCAAAAGACACTATTGGCAAGCCACGATCCAGGATGGAATGATCCTCCAAGCTGGGCATTTACAGGATCGCAAAAACCTGCCACTGCTACACCTACAAAGAGAAATTTGTTAAATAAGAGGGTAGCTTTCCCATTGAATTCCAAGCCTGAATCAACTACTTCAACTACGAATAATCTGAATATGCCTCCTATGGGAAACATACCACCACCTGTGGATATAGGTAGTTTAACAAGTGCACCTCACAAACCTATGGTTGCGCCAACAGGAGCAAACAGTGTGGAGCTGTCTTCAGAAGTAGAAATAAACAAGGAAAGTGCATTGAAAGATACTCTTGACAACTTAAAATATTCATTGGAACGATTAGACTCTGGGAAAGCTGAAGAAATACAGAAGAGATTGGAAAGGATGGAAACAATGTGGAACGAAGACAAACTGAATAGCAGTATCCACAAAAAACTTTTAGACATTTCTAATGGTACTAGTTTACCTATTTTAAACTTTGTCTTGTCTTTTGTATGCTTTGTCTAATTTAATAATATACTTTCAGCTCTGAAAGAAGATGATGTAGAAAAAGCAGACCAAATCCACATATCTCTCATGATGAACAACGCTACGCTTTGCAGCTCATGGATACCTGGGATCAGGCAACTCATTGCAGAGATAAAAAGTAAAAAGATGTGATACAACTTTCCTCCAGTGTTTGTTCTAAAAATATTGTGATTTTAATTTTAAAGACATAAGTTTCCACACAAACATATGTAATGAACGATAAAAGAATTCATATAGAATATGCGCTCTTTTTTAAATATTATTTTGAATGAATTATGTGATTTGATAATTTTTTGTAAAAAGTCTATGAAATATATCTTGTTGATAGGATACATACATTGAATTTCATTTACTTCCAGTAACTCTACATCTAATATACGTAACTATAAAAATATTCGCTGATTCATTCGAAATCGTGAATACAAACGCTCACCTTTTGCTGATAAGGCTAAAACTGTCGGTACACGATATCACCGGAAGCTAAACTCGGCAATTCTCAGAATCGTCCAACGCTCGAGCGCCGACTCTCGGCACAGCAGCGCCAGTCTGTGGGCAACCCTCCAGTAGGTGGAGACAGTCGGGCCGGTCGTCACTTCTTCGGAACTGTTCGCTCTTCTCTTCTCTTTTATTTTGTTTTTCGGTAAAGGTAAGTACTGTATTGTCAGCCCGAAAGCCGGGACTCTTTACTTTTGTAAAGCTTATATTTTTTCGCACGTATATTTTCAATGAAAAATACGTTTTTTGTGGGGGTTAGGATTAGAAAAAAAATAAAGCATACAAAGAGCTATTCGGTAGAGAGCGCGTGAAGCTTTGCTTATCCGGAAGAGACAGAAAAGCGAATTTTATTTTACAATAGCTTACACGAATCGGAAATCGATGAGAATACTCTACAAAACCGAAGTAAAGTCGCCTTTCGACAGAAACCGTCGGAAATCCCTCCACGCGAAGTGCGGCTTACGACCACTTGCCCCCGGAAATCGTCATTACTCTCTAATCATCCCAATGAAATCTCGCCATCGTATAAACTGTATACCTATATATCTTATACCTACACACTACATGCATTTTCGTCTGGGTGCAGCACGCGCGATGATTATTCGCGACGTGACTGTCGCGCGACCGCATGCATTTACATTACCGTTTCTACTCTCTCGACCGCCGTTATTTTTCGTCCCGTATATAATGTATATACCTATACATATAGTCAGCGGATATTATATATGGAAAGTGAATTTTACGCTTGGAGGTTATGTGTGTACCCCCCCCCCCCCTAAAAATTTT
>UCQR01007465.1:0-14038 GCA_900474235.1 Cecidostiba semifascia
ACCACCGGTCTTACGTTGCATAGAGGACGACAGGTTCGTCCTTCAACATGACACGAATTATCTGGTAAACGTGACGCTTGACCAACTCCAATGCTCGATTTGGCCGGAAGTGATAGCCGAGTATGAGCAGAAGCTCAACGCTGTTGAGGATGGACTGGAATACGAGGTGTGCTCTAATTTCAACGGAAATGAAGGTAGAATCATCAATCTCGGTTTCTACATTGACTCGGGCGCTGGCAAGGGAAAAGCAGTCATCCAAAGTTGCTACGAAGACGCTCGAGCCACTACGCTATGGTCGAAGCACTATGTGCCACCGGGTATAAATGGACGCGTCGTTCAGAAAACTCGGGACTCCAGTGGTAGAGAAAAAGCAGGTTAGTATAAGAGGCCCAACTTTATTATATTTAAAATGCAGCAGCACTTTAATATTATATAATATACAAGAGGATAGGATTTTGGATATTCAGCTTTCTCTTTCTTTTCTTCTTCATCAGTCGAGTGGAATTTCCTCAAGGGCGAGGGCTTCGACAATATAAGGATCTCGCAACTCTACTCAGCCTGTAATCAGAAGCGTGTCTTTCGCGAGCTTTTGAGAGAACTCGTCTTCGTGGATGAATATGGCAACCCGATTGCCGAGGAGACGCAGAATCCCGAGGAACTGAAAACCCTCAACGATATACTCGACGATGAAGTAGCTCGGTATATACATCACGACAGTGAGTATACATCACTATATACGGAGAGAATATATCTTATTTACACTGTAATAAGGTATACAGCTAAGCTGACACTAACAATTTCTAGACAACAATCATAAGGAGGACAACCTAATGTTCGCGAAGGGCCATCTGGCTCCTCGAGCGGACTTCTTCTATCTGGTAGAAGAGAGGTCGACCTATTTCTTCGCCAATGCCTTGCCCATGTGGGACATCATAAACGGTGGCCACTGGTCTCAGATGGAAGATCTGGTGCGCAATCTGGCGGCTCAGACGAACTGTGTTCTCGAGGTCTGGACTGGTGGTATGCAAAACCTGAAAATCGAAGGTAAAGAGGTATGGCTGGGCCAACGGAAGGACGTGCCTGTTGTGCCGGTACCGCTGATACTCTACAAGATCGTCCGATGCGCCGAGAGAAACGAGGCGATCGTTTTCGTCGCGATCAACGATCCTTTCATCCAGATTAGCGATATGGAAAGGGAGAATTACATCTTTTGCGACGAGGAGTACATGCGCTGCTACGATTTATACCCGGAATGGACGAACGACGTGCAAAGAGGCTTCATGTACTGTTGCGAGTATTTCAATTTTGTCAATCACACGTTTGCCCACGAAGTTGGTATACCCGTAAAGGATGTGCCTCTGGATGTCAAGCCGTTGATCGACTGACACACCCGACGCAATGCCATATATCATCTTTACTTTATTATATGCCAAATCGAGAACGTGATTTCAGTAGTATATAGCCTTATTATTTTGGGTAATGCAGACCCTTTCACGCAATAACGTTCACATACACAAGGCTAAAATCACTTTCTCGCACTATATAGTATATAAATGTACTATTTTTTTCACGATTCAAAATTGCGCGCAACTATTAGTCGTAAAGCAAATAAACGATCAATAAACTCGACTATTTATCCTCTTCTATGCTCGCACACATACACACATACACATCTCCATAACTCGCTTCATCCTCCTACGATCATCCGCGAGAGCTATATAATACGACGTATCTCGTTATCGCGCTTACGCGCTGAACTCTGGCCTCGTCGACGCACTTAGACTGCGCTGATGCTGTCATTGAGTATTATATAGAGAGAGTCAAGCGAAATATACATTACTGAAGAGCAAGACGCAAGAGATTCGCGAGAAGTAGCATCAGCAGCAGCTGCTCGTACTGTACGACATGGCCGTGGCTATCGCGATTCTCGTACTTCTCTTCGCGGCGGCTCTGCACTACATCGCCTGTGGTAAGTATATGCGCGCAATATATCTTTTTACCAAGTTTACAAAATACTTCACCTCAAAATCGCAGCCAACGCAAAATGTACGATCGACCTGAACAAGGATGTCACGGCAAGCTCGCCACTCTTTCTGAGCATGAGCTCCCTCGAGCCGATCTATCCGGAGCGAAGCTCACCTCAGTTCCTGACACTCAACTCTGGTCAGAAGTATTTACTCTACTGTCCAGGTGGCTTGATGACCCGATTCAACCATACCACCAATTCCAGCACCGAGGTGTCCAAGTGCCTGGACACCAAGACGTTCTCCAGTGTGCCCTACCACAAGCTTGAATACACGTTCGATCAGGTCGCTTGTTCCAAGAGTCCGTCACCTGTGACCAAATCGGATTCCAGACAGAAGTGCATGAGCGACGGTAATGACGGTGTGCTGGTAGAGATCGGCTACCAGGTGAAAGACAGCGGCTTCAGAAGAACCATCCAACTGTGTCACTTGAAGAACTTGGCGACTACCAGCTGGGCTCACTCCACTATTCGAGCTGCTGTATCTGGCAGCAAAGCTGTCAAAGATGCGGGAACGCCGACTTTCAGCAAGGGACAGTTCTTCGTGAACGTCGTGATGAACAAGGTATATCCGCAGAGTCATCAGGTTACGACCTTTGCGAAGATTTTCAATCAGGACAAGAGCTTGGTCGATCGGTACCTTCCGCTCACAGGTATGATGATGTCGATACGTATACATATAGATAGGTAGTTATTCGTTACCAAGAAATTTAAGATTTCACCTGATGATGATGATACCGCATTTCAGGTCAGACGAAGAACTACCTAGTTCGGGGCCATCTAGTTGCACGTGCCGATCAGCTCTACTACGCGGAGCAGTACTCGACCTACTCATACCTGAACGTCCTACCGATGTGGCAGAGCGTAAACAACGGCAACTGGAAGAGTGTCGAGACCACGGTGCGTCGCACAGCCAGCGTCGTAGGCGACCTGGAGGTATACACCGGCGGTCTAGGTATACTCCGACTATCCCGGAAAGAAATCTACCTGTCCCACGATCGACACGACGCCTCGAAACTTCTGGTACCAGTACCGAAACTCCTCTTCAAACTTGTCTACAGTCCAGCCTTACACCAAGCCCTGGTTTTCTTAACCGTCAACAATCCCTACCTTACCGACACGGACATTGTATCTGACGACCTAAGGATCTGCCATCAGGAATACCAGACCTGTAGAACGACGAATTTCGACAAGAAGTTCGAGGGTTTCACCTACTGCTGCTTGTACGAAGACTTTGCCGCTAGCGAAGTAGCAAAGGCTCTGGCGCTGCCGCTAACGCTGAGAAACGTGGCGCCGTTGAGACTGTACTGAGAGCACAGTACGACACTCGGTATTTATGTAGGGCGGCCGTGTTTTTTTTTAACACACGTGCGGCGCACTTGGAAGCCACTTTTAAAAGCCCCCTTTCTAGCGTATATACCTCATCTGTTTTTCTTTTCCTCCCACGAGGTATTCTCGGTACACACGCTCTGCTTTGACTCTTGAAATGATATTATATGAGTCGAGCAACCATGTGAATGAAGAAAAAAAGCGTCTTTTGTATAAAATCCGTGATATAATTGACAAATGCGAATGTCTTGTATAGAAGAATAATAGTAGCCTCTGGCGTGTACATGTAGTGGACATATATAGCTGTTTTTCTCAAAACGATGGCGAAGGCTATGATTTCCTGAAATCCTCGATAATTTTATCTGAATGAAACAGCGGCGTGACCGGGAATAGAGAGAGAGCCGCCTCGTGATTTGGTCACACACATTTCTCCTATCTCTCGCTTTTTTACGCTCTTTTTAAGTACTCATTCATCGCGACCTTTAGCTTGCGACGCGTCGTCGTCATCGTAGACGACGTTCTATCATCATAAATATACACCATATTAAAATACAATATTCTTATTTCATTCGCGCTATATGTTTGCGATTGAATTGTGCGTAATTAAAATTCATAGGTATATTTCAACGAAATATTATATTACATTAAGTAAAAAACAAATGTAACTTATAAACTCATGCTTGCGTGTAAAATCAGAAAATTTTTTACAAATCAACGTGCACATAAATATACATAAAAAAAATAAGAACTTACCTCAGTGACTTCCGAAGAAATACGAGCGCAGCAGCTCAATTGTTGTAGATGAGAGTGAAGAGGAACCGGCGTCGTGTGCTGTATACTTACTCTTCGTTGGCAGTCAGAAGAGCGAGCGCGTGTAATCGTCCCGGAGGAAGGAAGAGGCGCGTGGGTCGTTATCTCCCTTGAACTCCGGTCCCGATAGCGACGAACTGAGCTTTACGTGCTCCTCTCTCTATTTTTCCTCTTCATCGCTCTCATATATAGTAGCTGGCACACGATTTTTACTCATCGTGCAATATGTGTATGGATATACAATATATAATATACATACTTAGTAATTTTGCGTTGCTCTTTTTCGTTATTTTAGTAGCAATTAGCTTGATGATCATTGTTATTTGCGTTTTAAAAAATATTGATTTATAAAAAATGTATACATACATTATTATAAATAAAATGTAATAAGACCACGTGACTTGTAATTAAAATCCAATAATTTGTAAGTATTTTTTTTTCTAGCGATGATGATGATGTTTGTTGAGCAAGAGTGCTGATGGGATTCGAGGGCGCCGAACTAGTCTTCGTCTCGCGCACTGCATTTCATGCCGTTTCTCGAAGAAGGCCAAAATTTTGAGAATCAAAAGGTTTTAAAAATTTCAAAAATATTTTGTTCCTTGCATGATAAGTGCCGTCACTCCTTCTCGTTTGGAATATTCGCGCCTAAACACGTGACTTGTCCACAAAATCCTAATTTACCGACAGAGCCGTAAAGCGCCCTCTATTATACTCCAACTTCCGTTTTCCAGTATATCCCGCGCAAACTGTACACATCATCATATATCACGCGCGAGTCGCGCGACCTGACTGTACAGTATACTGTCTACTCCATTCCCGGCCGGCGCGTCGGCCACCATTTTTTCACACCTCTGCGGCTGCTTGAACAAGCGAAGCGACCGTGAATGGCCGACGACGACGCCGAATGTCAGCGCGATAATCCGCAAGCATCGCCTCGGTTCATGACGATGTTCTCATAAAATCAGGTAATTTACGTTCTCTGGCTCGATTTGTCTAAGTTTTAACTTGTCGTTTTTGGTATGGCGTGTGCGTTTTTGCTTATAATAGGGAGAGACGTGGCGGTAGGAAATTTACCGGCGTTGATTTTTTGTTCAAGAGTTTTAATTGCCTGTGAAAGATTGTTCTAGAGTTGCCTATCGACGCGACCGTTTTTCGAGGACGACACAAGTGCGTGTTTTTGCTCGAAAAACTCACGTTCCGATAATTTCCATCATTAATCATTCATTTGCCTGGAGTTACGTAATCAATAAGTTTCTAACCTGTCTCGAATTTTCCAGCGCGACCAGACATTCCATCCAGACTGAACAAGCCCAGGAGTGAAAAAGGCGACCGAACCTTACTGTGATAACCCAAAGCAGCCAAAATGTATCTGTACAACTTGACTCTACAGCGTGCCACTGGCATCACCCATGCCGTGCATGGAAACTTTTCCGGCACCAAGATGCAGGAGATCCTTGTCTCCAGAGGCAAATCCCTGGAGCTTCTCAGGCCAGATCCCAACACCGGCAAAGTCCATACCATGCTGACTGTGGAGGTCTTTGGCATCATCAGGTCTCTCATGGCCTTTAGGCTGACTGGTGGAACTAAGGACTACATAGTGGTTGGATCTGATTCTGGGCGCATCGTCATTCTGGAGTATGTCCCTGCTAAGAATGTGTTTGAAAAGGTTCACCAAGAGACCTTCGGCAAGAGTGGATGTAGGAGGATCGTTCCCGGACAGTATTTGGCCATTGATCCTAAAGGACGTGCTGTTATGATTGGTGAGGATTTTGACTATTATTTTCTGAAGACTAGCTGAAGATTTTTCAAATGATTATTTTATCAGTCCGTGTTTCACCTGAAAGCATTGATTACAAAATCTGATTATGATGAAAAAAAAGAAGAAAAATTGGACTGCATGATGATTTATCAAATGAGATGAATGACAAATTTTTTTGTATTACAGGAGCGATTGAGAAGCAGAAATTGGTTTACATTTTAAACAGAGATCCAGAGGCACGTTTGACTATCTCCTCGCCACTTGAAGCCCACAAAAGTAACACTCTTGTTTATCACATGGTGGGTGTAGATGTGGGTTTTGAAAATCCCATGTTTGCTTGTCTGGAAATCGATTATGAAGAGGCCGACACTGATCCTACAGGAGAAGCGGCGATAAAGACGCAGCAGACTCTTACGTTTTACGAATTGGATTTGGGTCTTAACCACGTCGTGCGAAAGTACAGTGAACCACTGGAAGAGGTAAGAATACATCACATTAAATTCTGTTCATATAAGATAATATAAAATTGAATGATGACAATATCACATTAACTGCTCACTGATGATATCCCTGCAGTGCTGACTTATCTAAGATTTAAATTATAAATCAACAAGTCCAAAGAACAAATTTCAATGAATACTTTTTTTTGCAGCACGCCAACTTTCTGGTTTCCGTTCCGGGTGGCAACGATGGACCTAGCGGCGTACTCATCTGCTCCGAGAATTACCTGACTTACAAAAACTTGGGAGATCAACCCGATATTCGTTGCCCGATTCCGAGACGCAGGAACGATCTCGACGACCCCGAGCGTGGCATGATCTTTGTCTGTTCAGCCACTCATAAGACCAAGAGCATGTTCTTCTTTTTGGCTCAGACCGAACAGGGTGATATTTTCAAAATCACGCTGGAGAC
Source organism: Cecidostiba semifascia (assembly GCA_900474235.1). Classification (NCBI taxonomy): domain Eukaryota; kingdom Metazoa; phylum Arthropoda; class Insecta; order Hymenoptera; family Pteromalidae; genus Cecidostiba; species Cecidostiba semifascia. Next base: position 6,834 of record UCQR01007465.1, read on the forward strand.
GGACGAAGATGTCGTTACGGAGATTAAGCTCAAGTATTTCGATACCGTTCCCGTAGCCAACAGCATGTGCGTTCTTAAAACTGGTTTTCTCTTTGTAGCCTCAGAATTTGGCAATCAGTAAGTTTCTAATTCTTTATCGCTTAAATTGTATATATATTTTTTTGCTTTAATTTGTTACTCATTTCTTCAATCTCGTTTTTTAGCTACCTGTACCAAATCGCTCACTTGGGCGATGATGACGACGAACCAGAGTTCAGCTCTGCGATGCCTCTAGAAGAAGGTGACACTTTCTTCTTTGCACCTAGACCATTGAGAAATCTTGTTCTCGTCGACGAGATGGACAGTCTTTCTCCCATCATGGCCTGTCAGGTAAGAATTTATTTTTACATTGACAAGTCTCGAAAATCTCAGCACTCACAAGTAGAGAAAGAATGATAACCCAAGTTCTTTTTCTGTGACGAGTGCTAGAGTAACTATCCTTTGTCGCCTTTGACTTGTTATTGCATGTCGAAGTGAATCAAAGAATTACAAAACAAACTTGATTAATGCAATCATTGATCTTCATGTGAAAAATCGAATTTGTAATAAATAGTAATTATGATGAAATTACAGGTCGCCGATTTGGCTAACGAAGACACGCCTCAGCTGTACATAGCCTGTGGACGCGGACCCCGATCTACGCTACGTGTATTGCGTCATGGTCTGGAGGTGTCTGAAATGGCCGTGAGCGAACTGCCCGGCAACCCAAATGCTGTGTGGACAGTCAAAAGACGGATTGATGGTTAGTTACTTAAAGATTTCGCATGCTTAGCGTACAACGCTATTTTTTACTATTTACTTTCGTTTTTCGATAGTGTAGAGACTTTTTCAAAATGCGAAATCTCGTAAAATTCATGTATTCAAATTCAATGCACACAAACTTTTATATGTTTATTGTGACGTCTTTATTTTATTTATTGTAATTTATTGATAAAAAGCGTTACGTCGAATATAGCTTCATATTATCTTTCAAAGTACGATCACTGATTTTTAAGTAGAAAAAAAAGTTATTTAACATTTTTAATTTATATTTTCGAATCTTTTTCTACTTTAAAATCAGAAGCAGTGATCGTGGTTCTCGTTTTTCGCGAGTTGCAAATAAAAGCAAAGATAATTGAAGCCTGGTGGTTTGATACACTCTTATCAAACACCAGTTCTCTCCTTTCAGGCTGTCGGCAAGGGATGATTGGTCGTTCAAAACCTGGCAGTTGAGTGCAAAAGGTAAGGCAAGCTGCGCGTATGAGAATCAATCCACCGGACAACATATTCGTTCAGGTGTAAATAATTTTTTGAAGAAACTCGTTAAGACCGTAGATGATGTGATTTGTTTTTCTCGCATCATCAAGCACTCACAAGTAGAGAAGGAATGCCTTTCAAGTTTCTTTTCTGTGATGAGTGCAAGAGCAAAAAATCTTTGTCGCCTTTGACTCGTTATTGCAAGTCGAAGTGAATCAAAGTATGACAAATTGATTTCTATGTACAATCTTTTATATTCAAATTTGCATATCAAAGTACATAGCAGTTGGTCATAACGGGTTGATAGAGATAAATGAAATTCGCCGTAGCTATTGCTGGTTGGAACTGCTATTGTATGAAACATAGTTAAACCAGACGAGTTGTTGTGATTTTGGTTACAGAGGAATTCGACGCGTACATTATAGTGTCCTTCGTGAACGCTACCTTGGTTCTCAGCATTGGTGAGACCGTCGAGGAAGTTACAGATTCCGGTTTCCTGGGAACAACGCCCACGCTCAGCTGCTCAGCCTTGGGAGAAGATGCCCTCGTTCAGGTAATTCGAATTTGCAATATTTTTTCTTAATAATACGCACTGCGGTATCTCCGACACCTGGATACACCCCACGTATCGGTCGCAAAATAGTGCAAGATCAAATTAGGTTTTCGCATCGTTGGTGTGCTTGCACTTTCCGAGAGTACTCCTGGTAATCAAGCCCAAACAATTCAAAAATAAAAAACTCAATTTTTTTTAAAATTATTTTTTTTTAATAATTTCTGCTTATTATTCCAGGTATATCCCGATGGCATTCGCCATATCCGAGCCGACAAACGTGTAAATGAGTGGAAGGCGCCGGGTAAGAAGACCATTATCAAGTGCGCTGTAAACCAGAGACAAGTCGTCATTGCCCTCACCGGTGGTGAACTCGTCTATTTCGAAATGGACCCTGTAAGTTACTGTTTTCAGAACTTCTACTGTTTTTATTAATATTGATCGCGTCTTGTTCGCTGCGAGTTGTTCCGTATACTCGAAGATGTAAGAGGCGCGAAGAGCAAACTGAAACATATCCCATCTTCAACTCGTCACTATTGCTTGTTGAAGTCGTTATGGAGCAAACACCTAAATAAATTGAATCAACCTATGCTATGAGAAAAAATTTTTTCATCTAAGCTCTAACTTCCCTGTTTCTCATTACAGACGGGTCAATTGAACGAGTATACGGAACGTAAGAAAATGCCATCCGAGGTCATGTGCATGGCGCTGGGCAATGTGGCGGCAGGCGAACAACGTGCCTGGTTCTTGGCTGTGGGTCTGCAAGACAACACAGTCCGCATAATCTCTCTCGATCCGTCTGATTGCCTTGCGCCTAGAAGTATGCAAGCTTTGCCAGCAGCTGCAGAAAGTTTATGCATAGTGGACATGGGATTCAAAGACGATGCCAATGAGGACAGCAACACGATACAGTCGACCATGCATCTTAATATCGGTACGTTCCGTTTTCAATTTAAATTTTTCATTACATTCATCATAATTCAAAATAAAAATCTAAATGATTATTTTATCAAGTCCGTGTTTCAACTGATAAGCCATTGATTATAACCATCTTTGATAATGATAGAAAAATAACTTTATAAATATATTTTTGTTTAATAAGTTGTAATCAATCTAATAGCATCCTCTGAACTTTACAGGTCTGCAAAACGGAGTATTGTTGAGAACGGTCCTGGATCCAATATCGGGAGACCTGTCAGACACGCGAACGCGATACCTTGGTTCGCGACCCGTCAAGCTTTTCCGCATAAGGATGCAAGGCAACCAAGCCGTCCTCGCCATGAGCAGTCGATCTTGGCTATCTTATTATTATCAAAATCGATTCCATCTTACACCTCTATCGTATGAGAGCCTCGAATTTGCCTCTGGATTTAGCTCCGAGCAGTGCCCCGAGGGTATCGTAGCCATCTCTACAAACACCTTGAGGTGAGTTGAAAAAAAAAGATATGTAAATCAGCACTACGGTATCTCCGGTTCGAGGATTTTTACCAAGTATCGGTCGTTAAAAAGTGCAAGAACAATTGGACTATCGCATCGTTGGTGTGCTTGAATTTATAAAGCCCTCCTGGTTAACGAGGCCAAACAAATGTTTTTTTAATAAAATAATTATATTATTGTATACATCGATAAAAAACAATGTAAATATAATCTTCTTTTTCAGAATTTTGGCGCTGGAAAAACTCGGTGCGGTCTTCAATCAAGTCAGTTTTCCCTTCGAATACACGCCTCGCAAGTTCGTCATTCACAACGAATCAGCGCATATATTGCTCATCGAGACCGAGCATAACGCCTATACCGAAGAAACAAAACAGCAACGTCGCCTACAGATGGCTGAGGAGATGCAGGAAGCCGCTGGTTCTGATGAGGCTGCGGTAGCACGTGAACTTGCCGAGGCCTTTTTGTCAGAGGAACCGAATGAACAGGTCTTCGGTGCTCCGAGGGCCGGACCCGGACTCTGGGCCTCATTAATTAGGGTCATGGCGCCTACTACTGGTACAACTTTCCAAGTCCACAGACTAGAGCAGAATTTAGCTGCGCTATGGTATGTTGTTTTTTTTGTGACTTACGTTGCGTTTCGTTCTCTGCAAGTACTTTTTATTCACTTGCGGGATGCAGAAACGCGAAAATTAATTTGCCACTATATCCCATCTTCAGCTAGTAGTTATTGCTTGCTGAAGTCGTAAGTGGGCAAACAGCTCTATACCAGAAATATCTATTATTGATGAAGAGTGTTAATGATAAATTTATTTTTAGCTTGGCGCTTGTGAAATTCGCGAACCAAGGAGACCAGCAATTCTTGATTGTTGGAGTAGCAAAGGAGTACCAGTTGAATCCAAGGATAAGCAATGGCGGATTTTTATATACCTACAAGTAAGTTGTTAAAATAAAAGATTCTCGTTAAAATAAAAAAAAAATCGATCGAAAAATGGTATTATCTGATCATGATCATACTGCCCATTGATGATACCCCTGCAGTGCTGACTTAACTAAAAACTAAATATATATTAACAAATCTGAAAGATTTTTCCTAAAGTAAAATCCATTGATTGTAATTACAGAGTGAGTCCCGACGGCACCAGCATTGAATTGATGCATCGGACGACGCTTGATGAAATACCACTAGCAATCTGCTCGTATCAAGGTCGTGTGCTCGTCGGCGTAGGAAAAATGTTACGGCTTTACGACATGGGCAAGAAAAAACTACTGCGTAAGTGCGAGAATAAGCACATACCAAATGCGGTAATTTGTATCAACGCTATTGGTCAGCGGATCTACGTAAGTGACGTACAAGAATCCGTGTATGCAGTCAGATATAAGAGGCAAGAAAATCAGCTGATCGTTTTTGCTGATGACACACATCCCAGGTGGATCACCACTACCTGTGTTTTAGATTATGACACTGTTGCAACGGCCGACAAGTTTGGAAATATCGCTGTGGTTAGTATAACTTTTATACTTACCAAGTTTGTCGCGTTTCGTTCTCTGCAAGTGTATTCATTGGCTTGTGGAAGCAATAGCGCGAAGATCAAAGGGCTTATTGTATCCCATCTTCAGATTGTAACTTTGTTGCTCGCTGAAGTCGTAATTATGCAAACAAAACATCATTTAATCTATCCTCATTGCTAGAAAAACAAACAAAAAATGGATTCACAATTTTAATCATCTCATGAATTTCAATTTACAGATTCGACTCGCTAGTTCTATCAACGATGATGTGGACGAAGATCCAACAGGCAATAAAGCTCTGTGGGACCGCGGTCTGCTAAACGGTGCCTCGCAAAAGGCTGATACCGTGGCCTGCTTCCACGTAGGTGAGACCGTGATGTCACTGCAGAAAGCGACGTTGATTCCTGGTGGCAGCGAATCGTTAGTCTACACAACGCTTAGTGGAACCGTAGGCGTGCTCGTGCCATTCACCAGCCACGAAGACCATGATTTCTTCCAACATCTGGAAATGCACATGCGCGCTGAACACCCACCCCTCTGTGGTCGGGATCATCTGAGCTTCAGGAGTTATTACTATCCTGTAAAGAACGTTATCGACGGTGACCTCTGTGAGCAGTTCAACAGTATCGAGCCGGCTAAACAAAAGAGTATTTCTGGTGATCTCGAAAGAACTCCTTCGGAAGTATCCAAGAAACTTGAAGATATTCGAACAAGATACGCATTCTAATGTGAATATACGGCATGTGGATTCTTCCAAGAGTTTGGAATAATTTTCTTCTTTTTTGTTCTAAGTAAATTTGTAAATAGATTTTTATATAATGATTACTGATTACATTGTATTTATTGTCAAATAAATTGCGTTTTTTTATAAACTTTTTTTATAAAGTTTAAAGTTTACTACCAAAACTGTAGAAGTCGAAAAAAATAAAATTATTGAATTTAAAAAGAATATTCTGATGTATACGATAATATAAACTTTTGTATTGTAAATCATTAACACTCAAAACATGCATAACACTCGCAACAAATTTTCTTGAAAATTAGAATTCTCTTACAGTCAAAAAAAAGTCTGTATAACGATATGCTCAGAAGCACTTGAAAAAGAGCGGTATCGTCAGCAGAAAATTTCAGTAATATAACATCAGCAATAAGGAATATGAAAATAATCAGAGGGAACAAGACAAATTAGATGGTTCGATCGATTAACACTAAAGGCATTATTTTCGAATCGCGTTGCTTGCATGTATTGTATTGACGATATCCTGAACTCTTTCTCACTCAAACACCACGTTTTCCAAATTAAACTTTAGCTTTGAACCATTTTTAACTATGTGTACTCGGTACCACTAACTTATGAAAGATCTTCTTTTTGTATCTTCGGTGATGACTTTCCATGATAATTTTTGAAGGATTGTGAAAGATCGGAACTTCAAAACCTATAATTATACAAATCAACCAACTTATTTAGGATTTTTTGACTATTTGAAGTAGGTAGATTCGTTGCTTAAAAAATTGCTATGTTATCAAAACTTAGACGTCATTGTAAAAAAAAAGTTTGTTCTGTATGGTTGATTAAGGTAAAGAGAAAACATTGCATTCGATGGATTTAACTTTTTTTTTAATGTAGATCAAATTATAATCGAGAGAAATTTATTTTTATTTTCCTTTATTGCATAGTTTATATAAAATGTACCTTTACTTAGTTTTTTCGAAACTAGGTGAACTCTTACGGGTATGTACGTTCCAATGAGTTGGTAACGACTTTTGTTATCTTATAGATAATCGAATTGAATTCCTAAACTGTATACCATATTTGAGCGAAAAAGAAAAGCGTCTGCGAAACCGAACGCACATTACCTGTTCATGTAAAAATAGCACCCAGATTTTGGACATCTCGAAATTTCTTTTTTTTTAGATTAGATTTGCTGTGATTGTTTCCTTTCTTTTGTGATTGATATACGATTTTAGCGTTTTATACATCAGCTAAGACAACACTTTGTTTTTCGCTCTTATTTATTTTTTTTTGTATTTATTCTACAGAAACGTGTCCATTTATAATACAATATATTTTGTAGTCTCATACACTCATCACGTAATTTTCGTGTATTACACATATAGATATTATATTTAAAAAAACGTCGCAATTCATTCATTTCATTATCGCATTCGCATTCATGCTCATACATTGTACGAAATCCATTGATATATTGATACACTAATTTTAAACTTTTTTTCTTAATAGGTGAACGTTAAATGCAGTAATAATATAATGGAATCTTCGTGTAATTCCTTATAAACAACTTTCCTAATTCTTTCGATTAGCTCTCTTAACTGAACCAATCATCTAAATTCTCACTTTTGTCAATATAACCACATGATTCGCTATTAAAAAGAATCAAATTTTGTGCTATGTTATTTTATTTAAATATGCAAC
>UCQR01007466.1:0-13978 GCA_900474235.1 Cecidostiba semifascia
AGTAAAATTCTGTCTTACCTACAGCTGCTTTTTCACTGATATAACGTTGTAAAATATGGAGATGAAATGTGACTTGTAGACATGTGCTCCAGATGTCTCCCATGCGGTCGGTCGATTCCAACCTCAAAGTTTTCATGTTTACGTTTGCACATGTGACAGACGTTTATTGAAAATGATTGAAACTAAAGAAAAAGTGACAAAAATCGAAGATTTGTTGGGAGGAGGTGCAGTTTTAAAGGAAAATAAGGATGACGTAAATGAAACAGAAACAAGCAGTGTCAGCAAAAAAGAAAAGGAAAAGGAGAAAGCTAAAAATGTGATACCCAGAGGCAAACCAAAGTCTGGTAGAGTTTGGAAAGAGCAGAAGCAAAGGTAAAATATAAGAAAAATAGAGATGAAATTATAAATATCAAACTTGATTTACAAAGCGAAAGCGTCACTAATGAATTATTAATATTAATAAATTACGTATTGGTATTGTTTAGATTTTCATCAATTGTTAAAACTCGAGGTATCAGAACATCACAGGATAAGAAACAGAAATTAAGAGAAGACCTGAAAAGGGTGAAAGAAATGTCTAGAGAAATTAAAGCACAAAAAGAGGCAGAGAAACAAGCTAAAAAGGAGAGGCGAAAGGAAAATTTGAAGCGAGAACAAGAAAACCAAAAGAAGAGTGAAGTCGTTCAAGTTGTAAGTAAATAAATTATATTTAAAAGTATTGTTATTTCAGTTTTCAATACAACTTAATGGATTATTTTATTTTTCAGATCAAAGACACAACAAAAATAAAGAAAATGAAGAAGAAACAACTGAGGTCGATAGTAAAACGAGATACTGTGAAGACATAATGACAAGATATTACTTTTCTTAATTATAAGTTATGTAAAAAAAGCGCTTAACTGTAAACAGATTTTTAAAAATATTAAGACGACATTCATTTATACAAAATACAGTATGTTTTATCATTGAGTTTACATTACATAAACTTGAATACCCAATGAAAGATACTACATCTATCACATATATACATGATAACTATTTTTAAACAGCGGCCTGTTTCAAATATAAGAAAGCGTTGAAATAACAGCGCAACGCAGATTATAAAAAATATATCATAATATGAAAGGCACAATGTTTGGATAGATATTTTGAATTTGTGTAAAAATCTTCAATCGTTGGCTCTTTCATCATCACGTATTTTTTGTGCTTTAACGAAATCTCTCAACTCACTTTTCAAATTATAATTCGCCCCTTCTCTTCTCTGAAAACAATAAAATTTATAAATAAATTTATAGATTTCCGTTAATCAGTGATACTGAATCAACTAACCATTTCTCTTATCCATTTTGGTAAATAACTGATACTATCCTGCATCAATAATCTACAAACAAAATAATTTCGTTTTACCTTTAGCTATTAGAGTTGACACGTTTTCGAATAAGAGTTTGTCACATACCTTTCGTCCACAAGTAAAACGGCTCCCCAGTCATTCCTGTGCCGGATGCATCTTCCAAGAGCTTGATTCAGAGCTCTGTAAGCTTGAACGGAATACCACTCACCGCCAGGCAGTAAACCCTTATTACGATGAAGATCATTGTATTCACGCTTCAGTTTGACCACAGGATCATTTTGTACTGCGTATGGAATGCCAATCTTAAACAAAATTCATGCATTGCTAAAGTGATTTTCACTTTCAAGGAGAGATATAATACAGTCAACGGAATCAAAAAATATCTTACAGTAAGTACCGCCCTGGCCTCGTTGTCGCTGAAGTCTATACCCTCGGCGACTTTACCTCGAAATACGGCAAACAGTAAAGCGCCGTTGATGCCACAAGCAGCGCGATTGTGTGCGGTGTCACGTATAACCCCCCGGAAATCGCGCATAATATCCTCGAGGTCGTTGTTTGATCTTGGCTCCTGGACGATGTGCTTGCACCGTTGTAGCTCGTACCAGATGTCGGTCTCCTTCCAGCGATCTATCTGTGACAACATCATTGAATACGAAGAGAAGAAGCAGAGCACACCATGAGGCACAGTCTGACAGACTTCTAAGACCAACCTACCCAGATCATCCTGTGGATTTAATTATGAACATTAGCTGAATTAGATTTTTTATGATTAATTCATATCCATGAATGTATTTTATCATTTAGGGCTTCTTTTTATACAGAAATTAAATTTTGAATTTAAAATATGTTAACAAAATGTCTAAAATAAAGTTTCAAAACTTTCAACTAAACTCCCTCTGAGATATCAATAGACTCACCTTGAAAGGCAGCATCTGCACGTTCTTATACGTGGCTCGAAGGGCGGTACCTTTGGGTCCGTAGGCTATGCCTCTGACGTAGACTTGCTCCTTCGGGACCACGTGATTCGCATGGAGCTTGTGAACGAATTTGGTACCGAGCTCGCTCTCGAAGGTCGAGGTGGGCGACAGTGTGCCCGAGGCGAGGATCACGCAACGAGTGGTTTTTGCCATCTGGGAGAACACTATAGCCGGGTTCATGCACATGAACTTAATGGTACGCAGACGACGACCCCCGTGGCCCGAGGTCCATTTGTTTTCATCTACCTGTGAGGGTAAAAGAGATTTTCCATTTAATTCCTTGTGGGCTTTTCATCTTTGGGTGATGTTTATAGCATGTAAATTTTGACTATAAAAACTTTTAGCGAAATTATAAACGAAATACGAATTTTGTGTGTTCTCTCCACACCTTAACTTTAGCATCTTTGTGATACGACTGCGAAATCGTGCAGCGATAATCTTGGCTGTACTCGGAATCTTGAATATTTTTAAGTGAACTGAGAAGCTCCTCGATGAGCTTTTTCGTAATAAAAGTAATAGCTGGCTTCTTCTTGTTTTCCCTCTTCTTTTTCTTCTTTTCTCCAAGTTCATCGTACTCGTCTTCCTCCTCGCGGCCTGCCATCTTATCCTTTATATCTTCTTTCACCTCGTTGTAGTCCTTGATAGCTACTTTACATGCACTTTCAAAATTCTGGAAAGCCGTAGCTCCCAATTTATGCATCTTGAACAGTGTCCACGTCTGCTCGCCGGTCCAACATGCGCTCGTCACGTCTTCGTATTGGTTACTCTGAAAAAAAAATGAATTAATATAGTTCTTTTAAAAATGTCATTGACGGGTAGATGATAATTTTTCAAGAAGAACTCACCGATTGTGGTAATTGCTGTTCTTGAATCATATCCAGCATAGATTTGAGATACTGTTGAAGCCATTCATACGAAGGATTAGTGCCTCCAAGAAGATTAAAAACCAGTTTGCAATCTTCTATAGCTTCTCCTAAATTATCCTCACGAAAATCGGCGCTTCCCACGTCCCTGCAGATACTCTCGATATTGTGGGCTTCGTCGACGATGACTACGTCACCGGACAAGTTTATTTTCATCTATTCAAAATACGTGAAACGTAGATTAGCGTTTTAATATGTAAACGATGATCAAATTTTCAAAGGCTAAGAGTTATACGCACCGTTTCACGAATGACCGGATCGATGAGGTAGTTGTACGGGCAGAAAATAATGTCAGCCTCGGCCATCAAAGCTCTAGCTGCAAAGTAAGGACATGCTCTCTTTTCGTTGCCCAAATCAACGAGATCTTCGATATCCCAGGGTGTTTCAAACCCGCAACACGACAACGCGCTATTCGATGATATCACATGTTTATTGGTCTCTTTGTAGTACTCGCAACCTCCCGATTTCTGTAATTAAATAAATTATTTGAAATTCACTGATACTTAAATACTCCATTATCCATTTCGATCACTCACTTTTGCAGGATCGAGCAGATTATTGCAGAGTTGTGTTTTACTTATGCCCTTTACGGGTTCCTGTATACAAGTGTGCTCTCTGCTACTCAATATAGTCATGCTAGAAGAGAAAAATAATTAAGATCCAAGTTAAGAACGATGTGTACTTATTTATAAAGCTGGTATAAGAGTGACGAACTTTTTGTGTGCGTAAGCGGTTTTCCTGAATTCTCTGATGACCTGCTCGATTTGTCTGTGCGTCCGCGATCCATAGTAAATTTTTGGAATCTTTTTATCACTGTAAATGAAACACCAACTGTGACAACCTCTCTCCACTGAATTATTACCAAATTAAAGTAGTAACTTACTTGGCTTCTTTCGCTTCATCGATTTCTATTGCTTTCCAATCATTCTCACTTTTTCCTGTAACAGAAATCCGAGTTCCATGTTTCCCGTTGTATATGTACGTTTGTTAGTGTCGTGCACTCTTCAAACTAAAGTTCAAAGTTGAAAACAAAAAGTAAACATAAAAGACGCACGAGATTACGTTAGTAACTATTGTACAAAAAATGTGAGTACTTAAATAGCCAAAATTCGAGACACACACTGTGTAATTTATTATAGTGTCAGTCAGCGACGAACGAAAAAATAAAATTAAAAGAAATAGATTTGTAAAAAATATGAGTAAACCAAAATTTGAAACACCAGGTTTAGTACTGTGAGGACACACTGCGTAACTACAGTGTGAGGCAGCGCCAAACGAAAAAATAAAATTAAAAGGAAGGTATTTAAAAAAAAAAGGAAACAAAAACAATGTCCTTATAAGCTTAAACGATATTTGGCATGCATCCACTTACCCGGCTGGTATGAACTGCTCGGCTCGTCCGGATCTAGAAAAAGCAAAGAAAAACTTACATATACATGTGAGAATAAAGAGAACGTCAAAAGTTTGAAGGCTCGAGAAGCAAATATCGCCCATACACTACACACGTAGAAACACAAAGTGAATCTCGCGCCAAGACAGGCCCTAAGCGACGTCAAAACATCGATCTTAACAATCGCGTCACGTCGTCCCCATTGTGCTGGCAGTTTATACTTATAGAGCCGAACAAAAAGAAAGGAAAAAGATGACGACGAGGATGATGGAGGGCAGTGTAGTGGGGAACGAGGCAAGAAAGAGAGGAAGCCGCTAGCGCTTCATTCATCTTGTTATGCGCGCGATGAGAAAAGGAGCTGAAAGGAAGAGGGGCTAATCGCGCCCTGCGCGGTTTCGTTTACTGAATGAAGCCAGTTGAGGATAGGACGAGTCCGCTGCTACTGCTGCTGCTGTTATATAAGGTATGTATAGGTAGACGGTACGAGGGTAACTATAGTCGGATGTAGTAGTCAGATGAGTTGGGATGGAATTTCGGCGCGTTATTAAGAGCTCTGGTAATTTTGAAAGATTACAGTTGATTTTTGCGTGGATGTAGCAGACGAAAAATTGGCTGATTAATATTTTATTCAATGATATACGCACGAAAGCCAGAGGAAAAAAAAATGTTTCCTCGATATAACCGAGTTGAATCGAGATGTTTAAAGCAACAAGGCCATCCCCGAGCCACTTCAATCCAAGAATCCATTCTCCCGATCCACGTAATCCGCTCTTATTTAGAAAAGAAGATCCGACGAGTCAAAGGAAGGCCATTGTTGCGCACCTCGCGGGGAAGTTTGTCGAAGCGGTACAATGTCGATTCGTAAATATACGTACCTGCGATGACACCCGCCGATAAACGACTGCATAACGGGGTCGTCGTCAACGAATATAAGAAGGAGAAGAAGAAGAAGCGAGCGAGCGAGTCGAGGCAGAAAGGTTTGATAAAACGGGGATCGCTGGATTGAGAGCCAGATTAAATGAGTCGTTCGAGGGGCTGCTGCTGCTGCTGCTGCTGCGATGGGGTATATACGCCTTTATTAGCAGAATTATACGCTATGGATTATCTGTATGACTGACGTATACACTTTGTGCGCCGCTTCGAGAGAATACGCTTTAAGAGCTATAAGCCCTTGTCGGATTTTTCGCGACTTAGCCTCTGGCGTACTATTTATTTTGATTGCTTCGGTCGTCAGGAAATAATGGCATTATAAATGAGACGATACACGAAGGGAGAGGCATATAATAATTTATCAATAACAAAAATTTAATTATACGTACATCAGAGAACTTTATTACGTGTACCCTTACAAATCGAAATCGCGCATAAACACACAATGGAAAAGGCGATGTATACACGAGGGCAGTTGCAGCCCCCCTCTCTGTATACTGAATTTAAAAACGGAAATGAAAACGATCGAGCTAAAACCGTTTCTTTTCAACGGGCGACCACCGCCGCGGGATTATCTCGTCCGCGCGCGTTTAGGGGAGTCAGCGGATTTGATAAGCGATCTCGCAAAGGGAGAGAAAGACCGGTCCCCTCCAGTTGTTGAGCGAGCTTGAATTTCACTTTTACCTGAATAATTGAGCGAAGTGCGCAATAAATCGAAATTGCGCGATACATGTATCGTGAAGGGATATACACGCCTATAGGTATGTACATAAAGGGCGAAATGATGAAGGAGAGAGGCAAGATTTGAAATTCACTCCGGTTGGTTGACTTGATACGATATTGCCGGTGGAATTTCATTAATCGTTTAGGACTGATGTCGTTTGCAGAACGAGTGAGTCATGAAAAGCCTATATATTACTGCTTTGAATATAACAATATTGAGAGAAGAGTAAAATAAATATGCCGAAATTTAAAAAAAAAATTCATTTTACAAATCCTAACGCGGTTCCAGCTCCAAAAGCGAAAATTGCGAATCCATACTGCGTATATAGTCGTATACCGCGCGGAGAAAAAGAGAAAAATAACGAACCGGAGCTGGCAGGATATTTCCCGATCGAAGGGGTTGGCGGTTCGGAGTCAAGGGCCAGAGGCACTTTTTTCTCTCCAATATATGTGCTTCAAACGCTCCTCACTTGCGAAGTCTGTGTACGTGGTCTGCGTACACACGTAAGAGAGAAGCAGAGCGAAAGAGGAGCGAGGAAACTCGATGGCTGCAGCAGCAGCAGCAGGAGCTCTGAAGGGGTGACCGATCGAAGAGGTTCAAGCGATGAAAGCACGCGCGTCGCAGGGATGCGATGACGGATGCGAAAGAGCGTCGAGCAGTTCTACATACTGCTGATGGGGAAGTCAACGATGTGTTGTCAAATATTTTTGAGACTAAATAATAGATACAGAAAGCACCTAATCACCGATAAATTAAACGGAGCACGAAGCTAACCATTCATCGAAAATGTATCCGAAAATTTCATCTCACTCATAGCTCTCCTATAATATATCAGTCGCATTTCCATATTTACATATTTACGTGCGGCTTCGAGAGGCGAGAGAGCGATATACTATACGAGCAGACGAGGCGGACTCACGGATCATCGAGGATTTGCACGCATGAAGTGGCTCGGTCGACGAGTTGGCTGCTGCTGTAGCAGGTTCGAGCAGGGCGACATAGTCCCGTGTATACGCAAGAACTTGAGAGAGACAGAAACGCGAAGCCGCGAGCGGGGGGTTTAAGCTTGCGACATGAAATATGTATGGGCTCAAAGAGAGACGGAGACAAGAGCCAGTGCATAAGCTCTCTCGAGCACAAGAGAGAGAGAGAGAGAGAGAGAGAGAGAGAGTAGGAAGATGGACGCGCGCAACAAAGGAGTCGGGGAACAACAGTGACAGAGACAAACACATACAAATAGAAGAGATGCGCTGCTACTGCTGCTGAGAGAGGGAAAAAGGGGTCGAGAGAAATAAATAGATAAATAAAGGAGCCAAGAGGCTGCAGCGACAGACGGCAGAGAAGAGTGCAATAAGAGGGTCTGTCGGGCTGCTTGCACGGCTTCCATCAGTATCTCTCTCTGTCCTTCCTTTTTTTTCATCGATACGAATGTGGGGCTTGATTGGGATACACACACACACACAGACACACGTGCACAGGGTTAAGAAGGACACTCGTCGCGTATATAGCTCGCAAGAGAGGGCATAATATATAAAGTGCAGGAAGAAAAGGGAGCGAAAGAAGGCCTTGGCGCGAAGAGCGAAACGGAGGGGCCAATCAGAGCGCAAGCGGCAAAGGGGGTGGCGTTGCCTGGCAACCGACGGGTGGCGGCGGACACACGCCGCGAGAGCCGACACCCGAGGGGAGAGTTTTCTCCCTCGAGCCGCCGCCACCGCCACCGTCGTCTCATCCCACCATCCTGATATTATATACTATATATAGAGTCCGAGATGAAAGTTGTTGTCGCCAAGCTTTTGGGGGCTTTGTTCTATAACGTGGCGATTTTCACAAAAATCGATCTGATGATATGTTTCAAGTTATTAATTTGTAAAAATTTCAACGGCAGTACTAAAAACAAAAGAATCCGATTACGCTGGGGAAAAATAAAATTCATCCGCGTATATAATAAACAAGCCAATAAATCGCGAGCGGAATATTATTCAGCAAACCGTTTATTTCGTCGGAATACACAATCTCGCGCGCATTATTATATCCCTCCGCGATCCTTAAATTTTAATTAATATTTCAATTCAATTTCCCGCGGCGTTACAGCCACACAACTGGACACGCGAAGCTTTCGGCATTGTTTAAACGCAAAATTGATGAGGCGAGAGTATAAATATAGCGCAAGCAACGAATCAAAAATCCCTTTCAAACAAAAATCATCGACGTTTCCGCCCCAGCATATCAGAGAACAATGACGCGCCTGTATATATACAGTATTTATACGCAAGCGCGCAAAAAGGAAAGAAAAAATTAAAAAATAAAAACACGGCATGTTTTCCGTCGGGCTGCACACAATAAAGCCACGGGTGCCCCGGGCGCTCGGCGAATTTTAAACATTCGCGCTCTCACGAAACAAACTTGATAGTGCTATTTTTTGCACTTCGCGCCGGAGTAACGAGAGAAACTATATATGTGTGTGTGTGTGTGTAGAGCTATGGCAGCACTGTGAGAGGGTATTTCGCTGGCAGCTTTTTTTCGTCGAGATTTGCCCAGCTCTCGCGTTCGATTGGACGCGCTCGCTCGCGCTATACTGCGTTTGATGTGTGTATACATCATCGCTGTTGCGCGACTGAATTTTTTCGACTAGGCTTTGGCTCTTCGTTTTTTTTTTCGTGTATGATGCGGCCGCGCGCTCTACATTTTTTTCCCGCGGATCTTTCGCTGACGTTTGATCGTGTGATATCTGGCTGAGGACGTCGATCATTGTTTTTTCCATTACGCTGACTTTTAGAGTATTGAGCTGCATCGCGCTGTTCTTTATTTAAATGAAATTCTGGAATGACGTGTGTTCGGTTTAGTCTAACTTTGTAAAACTTTAGGACTTTTAAACGATTGAATTAAAGTACACGTATAATTAAAATAAAAATCCAGCAAATATTCTTTGAAACGTATATATTGTTATATACACATAACCATAACCGCAATTTCAATCTCGCCAACAATAATCTCCTCCTACAGCAGTTCAAACGAGATACAGTAGCTACATTGAATGCTGTTCGCGTCAACGTCCTCTCCACTGCTTCCAACATCATATTGTCATCCGCACGCGAGCCCCGCATGTACGTCAATTCGGTCGTGCATAATGATCGATCGGCGCTTTTTCTTATGCTTCGCCGGAGCCATATATACACGAGCCAACGTTAATTAAGAGAGTGAGAGAGAGAGAGAGAGACATAACTGTGTGCTGGCGTATATATACATATCATCTCTCGTCCCGAGGCGCAATTATGTTTGCGCGCGGTGCACGTTTCCGTTCGTGTATATACGGCGGCGGCTCGCGTGTGGCTATATTTAACTAGTGCGCATCGCAGCTGTGGACGATTGTCGGCTGGCTCCATTTGCGGAATTGTGCGAGATGGCGCGCGCGCGCGCCAATTGATTCGTATATTGCTCGAACGAAGGCGATTTAGATGATGATGATACGCGGATGGGTAGGGGTCGAGGATGATTTCAACCTCGCGAGTATGTACGCTTTCGCGATGGCCGAGTTTCCTGATGGTTTTAGAACTATACGTACTTTACGAGAACTAATTTTTTTTTTTTTTCAGCAAGTTGTCATTAGGCATCGGCCAACAATCGCGAACCCCGTAAGAGATACCAGCTGCGTTTAATTGAAAAAAAATCACACCGACGTATACACAGCGCCAAATTAATTTTCAATTTTTCCAACCCGTACCCAGCAGCACAAAATGAAACACCCTCTCTTACGAAAAAAAAAAACGAGAAAACAATACTCCCGACCTCTATTCTCCCGGCAGCGATCCTAATTAACACTCTCCCATAAACAGCAGCAGCAGCCGCGCCAACAAAGGCTTCGAAAAAAGCAGCAACAAAACCTCTTTCTCTTTCTCTCTCGAAAGCAAAAAAAAAAAATCGCGAAAACTCGGAGCAGCAGCGAAATATCGCGCGAAACTATTCGCGACGTGTGTATACACGCGCGCAGCAGCACAGTGTATATATACATATATGCGTTTCGCATTTCATTATTCGCGTGCCGCGTTGGCGCCAGTTCGCAAACATCAGGAAACACAGCCTGCGGCGCTCGGGACAATTATATACGCCGCCGCCCCCCACCCGAATGAAAAGGAAGGGAAAAAAGAACAAAGAGAGAGAGAGAGAGTATACCGCTACTGCTGCTCGTTTCGCGTGGTGGTGGGCAAACATTCGGCGGACGCGAATCGCTAATTGTGCCGCGCGACATTCGATATCTATATATGTACGTTGGTGTGGCTGTATGCGTTTTCACCGTGCAGGTCATTATATGAGACTATAGGTGCCGAGGGCGTATATATGCATCAGAATACGTTACATGCCAGCGGAAGCTGCGCATGCGATGATTTGCGGTTTGATAATGAGCCAAGATTATCGAGGCCTGATGACTCTGCGATGGAATCTGTCCGCGCGGACGATTATTATACATAATACGAAATGTAAGATAATTCAGCAATTCATATTACCGCGTATTTCTCGGCGACGAAACGGACTCTAGCGAATATTAAATCTCGTTAATTCGACGAAATCGCGACTACACCCCTTAAATACAAAACGCGTGCATCAGAGAAGGGAAGAAAAGGAATACTCAGGATCCAGGCAAGGGTCAGGCGAAAAGCGAGAGATTGATTCGCAGCCGCCGAAAAGGAAATGTCGAGTACGGCTCTCGAGGGCGGCTGCGTCGGAAGAAATCGAGTGGCAATTAATTAAAGCAACGCTCGCTCGCTCTCTCTCACTGTGTTTATCGGCGCGCATTGTCGGCGTCGGATGCAATTTCCGAAGCGGAAGTAGCGGCCAACCGACTATACTTTTGCACGATACCGCGAGGGTCGCGAAAATTTCGACTTGCGGTTTGCAGTCAAGTGGATGCCTCTCTTTCGTTGATTATTAGGCTTTTGGTTCGCTGGCGATAAGCTCTTTCTTTCGTCGCTCGGTATTATATGCATGCAACAAGATGTCGACGAATTTCACTCTCTCTCTATAAGACTAATCAATGCTAAATAAAATCTTAATAAAAGTCGTCTCTCTCGCTACTTATACAGGAAAAAAAAATAAAAATTTTTCGCTTTGAAGAGCCAAAAAAGCTCCAGCACATATATTTACCAACGAATACTCCCCTAGTGCTCGCGCATCGCATAAATATACATCGCGGCGACTTGTATATCAAAGCGTAATATATAGTATAGCGTCGCCGTTCCGAATAATGACGGTAAAACGTCGCGCTAACGAAGTTTCGCGCTGCAGGACTCCTCCTCCTCCTGCGTCTCCCCTTTAGCAACAAGCGCCTCGAGGCTCTCGCGTCATCGACTGCCGAGATTGCCGGCGCCGCCGCCGTCGCGTTACAGCGACGTTAATTAGCCGCGCCGAGAGGTTGTATATACAGTTGCGCGAGGTGGAGGGCGCCAAATACAGTTCCCTCTGGTATATACTATAGTACGGCGTATATAAGCCCACGCGCTAGAGCGAGAGAGAACGTTGGAGGCTCGTCGGAGAATGTTATTGACATGATGGTGTCGGGGCGGCCATCTTGGCGACTAGCTCCGTCGTCCCCTTCGTGTGACACTCGCACAGCCGAGCGACAGAGACAGAGGCACCACCCCGCTACTCTCTCTCTCTCGCTCTCTGTACACTATTCTGCGCTAGCGCTGTGCACGTACACAGGCACCCTTTGAGCCAACCCCGGCTAGCTCCCGGGGGCTGCTTGTCGTCATGGCGACGCGCGCGCCTCTCTCTCTCTCTCGCTCGGCTGCAACCCCCTTCTCATTCTCTCTCTCTTCTGTGTGAGGAGTAGCAGCGACTCGCCCTCTTTGTCGCTGTCGCTGCTGCAAGCCCCTGATAAGAGTTGCGACTCTTCTTTTTTTTTGTGCCGCTGATGCAGCTTTCTTTCTCTCCGCGGAGGGAAGAAGGGGCTAGAGGAGTGACGTGTCTCTTGCAGAGAGACTGTGCGCACGTACGCGGATGTATACTACTTCCAGGGACGCACTAGCGTAGAAATATACATATACTATACAGCTACTGATGAGGATGTCGGGGGGGTGGTATGGATATACGCGAACGCGTTAATGAGCTCTCGAGAAGTATATATACTATATACGCGACGGAGTATATTTCCCTCTCGGTTTCCTTGCTTCTTCTCCTTTCTTTGCGAAGCAGTGTATATATATATGAGGATCTCTGTTGTTGCTTCTTTCTTCTCTATATCATAGAGGCTCTCGAGTTGCTGCTACTGCCTGTTTTTATCGGGATATTTCTTCACGTATAGGTATATTTCAATCTCTGTATGTGTATATATACTCGCAAAGCTCGTGGTTTCAAGATATAGAGAGGTAGAGAAGTATTTTTTTTCTCCCCCGATTTTCAAGTGCGCTGCTTTCGAATGCTCAGAGTTTTCATACGGAATATATACGGCTTTTTGTTGCTTCATTAATCCGCAAGCAAGTCGCTCGCTAATGAGTCGAGATGTATAGACAAAGAGTCGAAAGCCGCACCATTAACTTGCACTCGTACTGTATATACATATACGAATATAAATATAGGGGAGAGTGAGGTATGACTGATGCAGCAGACTTTCTCTTTGTTGATTTCTTTCATACGCGACTGTAGATTGATGAATTTGGATTTAATATATTTCTAATAATAATTGCGTGTTTTAAAAATTCACATCACCTCTTAAAAATATAACAATTTCACAAGGATTTTAAAAGATAATCAAAGTATCCCAATCATTCTCCACTACAAAGTCAATAAAAAAAAATCCAAGCTTCCGTTGTACAAAATCACGTTTCACGCGTTAGACTACACACAATCTACTGACGCGAGCGCGCGCGTGCGAGAAAAAAAAGCAGATGCCCGCATTCAGTTGGACATGCCGCTCTCATAACCTTCCGCTGCGAACTCTTCATGCTCAAATGCACCGCAATGCGTTGCGTAATATTTCGGTCCGATGGGAGCGTGCAAACGCAAGCCTGTGTGTGTATATATTCACGGGGTACAATGGATTTAGGAGCCTGGAAACTTTGCCCGCGCTGAAATAATTTTCGGAGAACCGCGTTGAAGAGCTGCTGCTGTAGGGATGATGGGCTGACGCGACGAGTGTTTTGGATATTTGACGCGAGATTTGGCACCTGGGGTTTGTTGAAAGTGATGAAAGTTGTGGCATCGTTAGAGTGAGCCAGCTGATATATACGTTTCAACGATGATTAATGTTTGATCCGAGTTTGCATTTTCGTACCATCTCTAGAAGATCAGTTCTCTAACAATTAAACGCTATTACAGATCATCCGTCTAAAAAACAAAAAATTCACGCGTACAAATAAAACTATACTCCCGCCTACTTCATCACCATATTCCGCTCGATTCATCCCAACCGACACCAGCATTTCACCGTCATTTCACTATTTGACGAGAGCGACGTGAAATTTTGCACCTATACACACGCGAAAGCCACATCGCGTCCGATATGATATTGCGCTTTTAGCCAGGCTGCTCTCGTGCGCGCGACGTGAAAATTAGCACGCGACGCGGCGGGCCTTTGACGTCGATGAGCGAGTTCGTTTGTTTTCCCGGCGGCAAAGCGCGCGGACGGATCGTAAATGATTTATTGCGCGGGGACAAGAACAGAGAAAGAGAGAGAGAGAGAAGAGAGAT
>UCQR01007467.1:0-13956 GCA_900474235.1 Cecidostiba semifascia
GCCTAGGCCACCGCCAGTATAGAGAGATAGACCGACCGGAATCACCGAAAACGACGGGAAAAAAAACCGCAGGGCATATACGTCGCCTCGTATACACACTCGGAGCCATTGAGAGACTCGGGCGACGCTTCTCTCGCAGGCACATCAGAGAGGTAGTGCGGAGAAAGTGCGCGTAGAGAAACATTGCACCGGGCGTAGTATCAAAAGCCTAAATAGTTGTGCGCGGATTATCGAGCTATATAGCCACGATGCTGCCGTCGAGCGAGGGCAGGGCGAGTTGAGCGTCCGCGGCATCAACGCAGGGAGAGAAGACCGGCTGAATGCTTACTGATGACCACAGCATCATTCTCTCGGAGAGACGACGCCAACGTGAAAGGACGACGACTCCCGCACTAGCTTCATTCTCTTGACGAGCGAGCATAATATACACACCAACGACGAACTGCGCGCGAAAATTATGCAGCACCAACTCGCCATCCTCCTCGTCGCGATCTGCTCGAGCCTACTGCTTGCCACCGCTGACAGCAACGACAACAGTGAGTACACCGTATTACTTTGTTTTTATGCGCAAATTATCCTATCATTATATCCTCTCGATGTGTGTTACATAGCTAACTCTGAGAACGACATCGAGCCGCGCAAACCCCACCCCACTCCCCCACACAACCCCAAACGACCGCGAACGTGTAGGATATTCATTATTGTTTGAAATGTCGCAGAGTCGGAAGTCAGCTCTGGTGCAGGGCCTAATGGTAAGCTCCTGGAGATCGTTGTGTCCCAGGGCTCCGAAGTCATTGAAGCTGGCAGCACACCTTACTTCCTCTGCAAATCTCTCGAACCAGTTTCCACTGTCTGGTGGACGTTCAATGGAAAGAACGTCAGCTCTGTCAAAGAATCTGAGTTTGTTAATAGGTTCGATTTGAAAACTGCAACGAGACAGGACAGTGGGAATTACACCTGTCATGCCGTTACCTCTGCTGGGCTTGCCAACAAAACTGCTCACATAAGAGTTATAGGTAACTTGTCTTCCGCTACTCTCTGCTAGTTCCTTCTGCACTTCTTCTTCACTGTACACCTCGTTATCATTTTGCATTGTTTTTAGAACCAGCTAGAATCATTGCTAGTCAAAGCGTTAGAACCAATGTCATGAACGCAGTAAACTTGACCTGTCATTTTTATGGTGACCCGCTCTCCGACTTTGCTTGGTCCAAAAGCAATGATTCCGATAACTCAGAGCGCCTTAAAAATCTCACTCATGTGCAGCAAATGAACCAGACACACTTTATATTGACGCTCTCTTTCAAAAGCGCTGCTCGCAAAGATAATGGCACTTACACTTGTCAGGCTCGGGATTACTATGGTCCTGTCACAGCTGAGAGACATCTGTTTGTTGTTGATGTTCCTCTTATCAGCATTGACTTTTTGAAGACTGTCGGTGCTGGAAGTATTTTTTTAAATTGGACAGTCAACAATGGTAACGAACCCATTGAAACTTACTTTATACAATACATGAAGAATGGTACTGACTCTTGGCAGTATAACAGTGAGTTGATCAATGGAGGAAACTCGAGTTTTGTCTTGAAGGGTTTGGATAAGGGAGCTACTTATCAAATAGGTATAAGTGCCAAAAACAAAGTTGGGAAATCACATGTTCAAATAGATCCAAGGTGGATTACAACACTGGAAAAGGGTATTTTACAGATTTATATTTTGTACAATATACAGAAAATTGTTAGGCTATCATTCTATTCTAATATTTATTGTGGTTTCCAGATCCTGCATTCATACCAAAGTTAAATGTCAATGGCATGACATCAAGCACAGTAACAATAGCTTGGAATAATCCACCGCCAGAGCTCAAAGAACATATTCACTATTATATTGTGGTAGCAAGCCATAAAAACCAAACAAGAGAGGCTGTGGTTCCAGTCCAACCAAGCCCATTATATTTATTTGAATATCTAGAACCAGCCACATCTTACAAATTTAAAATTTCAGCTTGTAATGAATATACACAAAAGTGCGGTAACTGGAGCAAAGAATTTGAAGCTGAAACTTTAGATGGAGGTTAGAATTTTGATTTTATTTTAATATATTTTTATACATAAAATATAAATAAATTTTTAAATTATGTTTCCTCAGTACCAAGTGCACCTACAAATCTCTCTGTATCATGTCGTTTTGACAATATTAGCAGGACAAGTCTTATGTCTGTAAATTGGGAACCTCCAGAGAAAGCTAACAGTATAATAATACAGTATAAAATTGAAATCAATGGTAAGGCAACTTACAAGGATGATAGTGGGCGAATGAAAACTGAGACTCTAAGACCATTTATAGAGCATGTGGATTTTCATCATAAGAATATCCACAAAACTCAATTACCACCAAACACTAATTACACAGTATGTAAAACGTTCATCATCGTATTCAATATCTTTTTTCAACTTTGTATGTAACGCAAATATTCACTCTTTAGGTTCGTGTATCTTGTCAGACGCGTCAACGATTTTATGGTGCAGAAGCAATAGATAATTGTACGATGCCTGTCACAGTACCAGATCGTGAAAATTTGAATGCTAGATCTTGGCATAAAATTGAGAGTCAAGAAAGACAATTATTCAAAGTCTACATGCCAAGAATCTCGGAAAGAAATGGGCCTATTTGTTGCTATAAAATATTCATTGTGAAACTTGCTCCTCAGAAAACCCTGGCTGATTTGCCTTCACCCGAGGAAATTTCTGTATTTTCTTATCAGTACGTTTACTCGTCCCCGTTAGGAGGAGCATACCTTGCAGAAATGTTTGATAGCAACCATTTACCTCCTGAAGTATTTATCGGCGATGGGGAGACCCATAATGGAAGTGCCGCTTGCGAACGCTGCATAGGATTAAAGCAAAAGCCTATACCAACATTACTTCACTTTATTCCAGAGGTTAGAAGTTATTTTTATTCATTGAATTTTGTAACAAAATTGCTAATAATGCCTTGCTAAATTTAACTTTTTCTTGGCAGAGTCCACCACCAGCTATAGTAAATACAAGTATTAGCACAACAGAAGTACCAGAAACATCCCAAACTAAAGCAATAAATAATACTAACTCTGGAAATTCTACGTTGACCCCCACGCCTATTACCACTGTTAATCAAACAGAAAATAGTTTAAGAAAAAAGCGGGAAGATATAGCTGCTGTAAAAGACGATTTTGAGAATACGCTTGTACCGTTTGATGGCTTTTTAGATGAAAAAGCAAACTATACAGCGTTCGTTGAAGTTATTGGTGAGTAAAAATAACTAATAGAACAAATTTTAATTCTTGATTGTAAATCTTTAATTAATATGTTATTTTTATTGCAGTTTATGGATCTAGTGAGAGTCAGTTTCTGCCAGCATATAGTAGTTATTTGCCACCATTGTTTGGAGGTGTTGATCCTAAGTTAGTGATTGTTGAAGATATGACAACGCTTGGAGTTATTTTACAAATATCACTTGTTCTCATTTTAATCATTATTATTCTTCTGATTACGCTATGCGTCTTGCATCGTTATTCAAAGCGAGTACAGCAACGCGGAGAAGAAATCATAACACTAAGAAACAGTTTTAGGTAAGTAATTTCACGTGATTCGATTAAGTCATTTGTACGCATTATTAGTTTTTGCATATTACATAAACGGTAATGTTAATTTCCAGACATTTATGTCAGAGTTTGAGAGGTAGACATCAGCTGGTTGCTGCCACTCCTCCGGACATGCCACCGATTCCAAAAGGCGAATTGCTGCAAGCTTACTTGGAGCGCCATCGAGATTCCGATTATGGCTTTCAGCATGAGTTTGAACTTTTGCCCGATCGATTCACTGATCGAACGACGAGAGCTTCTGAGGCTCGAGAGAATATTTACAAAAATCGTTATCCGGACATTAAATGTTACGATCAAACTCGTGTCCGTCTAGCTCAAATGGACGGGATTTGCGGTTCTGATTACATAAACGCAAATTTCGTACTAGGTTACAAAGAGCGTAAAAAGTTTATTTGCGCTCAAGGTCCCATGGAAAATACCGTTTGCGATTATTGGAGAATGATATGGGAACAGCATCTTGAACTAGTTCTTATGCTTACAAACTTGGAAGAGTATTCAAAGACTAAATGCGCCAAGTACTGGCCAGACAAAAGTGAAACCAAAAATTTCGGTGATATAACTGTCGAACACGTAGGTGAATATCAATACTCTGATTACGTCGTACGAGAACTGAAAATGACTCGAACTGGAGAACGAGATACAAGAAAAATTGTACAGTATCACTTCCTAGTTTGGAAAGATTTTATGGCCCCAGAACATCCTCACGCAATTTTAAGGTTTGTAAAAAGAGTGAACGAGGCGTACTCGCTAGAAAAGGGACCCATATTGGTTCACTGCAGTGCTGGAGTTGGAAGAACTGGAACATTGGTTGCATTAGACTCTTTGATGCAGCAATTGGCAGATGAGGGACAAGTATCGATATTTAATACTGTATGTGACTTGAGACATCAGAGAAACTTCTTGGTTCAGTCGTTGAAGCAGTACATATTTATTTATCGAGCTTTGATGGAAATGGGCCAATACGGCGATACCGAAATAGCGGCACCCCAGCTCAAAGCTGCTATCGAAAAACTTCGGCAAAGAGAAAATGGGAAAGAAAAATGTCGTATGGAGGAAGAATACGATGTTCGTGTACTTTTTTATATTACAATAACTTTAATTCAAAACCAATAATTTTTCTCAATGTAAATCTTCTTGTTTTCAGAAAATTAGTGCAGTATTAGAAGATCGAAAATCGTTCTCAGTAGGAGGTGGAGAAGAAAACAGAAACAAAAATAGGAGTGAGCTAGTCATACCGTATGATAGAAATCGTGTCATTTTGACACCTATACCTGGAAAAGAACATTCGACTTACATCAATGCTTCTTTCATGGAGGGTTATGATAATTCGGAATCTTTCATTATAACACAGGACCCTCTTGAGTCTACAATACCTGATTTTTGGAGAATGATTTCAGAACAATGTATATCGACAATAGTAATGCTTTCAGACGTAAGTAGATAAAATTTAAAAATAAATACTCTACATAAATTATTGAACGACAAACTCATACTTATGTATATTTATAATTAATTGCAGTTAGCAGAAGGGCCGCGTAAGTGCCCGCGTTACTGGCCAGATGATGAAGTCTCTTATGATCACATACGCGTTCGATACATTCAAAGTGAGAGCTGTCCATATTTCACACGTCGAGAATTATGCGTAACTAACACAAAGGTTGACGAAAATGTAGTAGTTACGCAATATCAGTACCATGGATGGCCGACGGTGGAAGGCGAAGTACCAGAAGTCACAAGAGGTATTATTGAGCTGATTGACCAGACCCAAACTAATAATACAGAATCAACTGGACCACTTGTAGTTCATTGCAATCACGGCTCGGACAGAAGTTCTATGTTTGTAGCTTTAAGCATTCTTGTTCAACAGTTGCGCATTGAAAAGAGGATCGATATTTTCACTACAGTTAAGAAATTAAGATCACAGAGGCATGGAATGATAAGCACATTTGTAAGTATAAATATACATCGATATATGAAAATAATTTTTTTTTTTTTTTCAAATTATAACGTGAATGAATGTGAATACAATTTGGTTCAATTTTTTAGGCCCAGTATGAATTTCTACATCGCGGGATCGTTAATTATCTAGATTTGCATAATCTCGCCGAAGAAAATGAAGCAGATTCTTAAAGAAGACGACTGGATGAATCGATAGTAACTAAGATGTTTTACAATCAAGATTTTTAACTGGATTGATTCTGGATCGCACGAGTAGAGTTTCGTTGCAAAACGGTGCTTTTTGGGTAAAGTAAACTCAACAAATCCCAATTTCATTTCTCGCGTATTTTTGACTAATGTTTCCTTGAGAACAAATCAGTTAACCAATTTCATATTAGTGATGAGACTTGAGCATAAAATTTATTCTACTGAAAACATACGGCACGGGATACATTTTATGTTGCTCATACACACGCACATTTTTTCTAAGGAAATCATTTTCTTAAATACTGTTTTTACAATAGTTTTTTTTACAAAATCTTAAGTACTGATTCGCTTAGTTTTGTACCGATAAAAAAACCTTACGTGACAAACGGAGGAGAAACATCGTATTTATATTTGTAAAAGTTTTTATAAGAAATGTAAACTTTGAATGATACCCAAAGTTTTACCATGAATATTTTTGAACTGCTAAAGATTTCGTAAAAGCTTGTATGTCGAATATTCATTGATAAGTTAATTTTATATCAGTTTACTATTTACATAAGCTGTGTAAATCCTAGATTTTTACTCAATATCATTATCGATTAGTTATTTAAAATACCGAATGATAATCACATTGTATAAGCATTAAGAAAAAGCGTGCGCGTGCAAAGAAAATGCATAATTTTGTATTAGACAAAGGGACATTGTATGAGGAACCTTAACTTGATGTGCGCGGACGTACGGGAGCTAATATATGCATATTAATATTAGTTCATACGCGCGTACGTAAAAGCAAATATTTCCTACGGAAAGACTGACGTACTTTTATTGAACAACTTGCATTGTGACATTTGGTCGAAGAAAGGTCACTTTAGGAAACGCTAGCCTTCTTCGTATATTGAGCCTGTTATCAGTCACGTATTTTTGTCTGGCTATGAATCGGCTCTTATCGATCGAGAAACAATAATTTTTTATACCATTTCTTATACGAAAGAACATCTTTGAACAGAACCATTAGAAAATTAAATTTGTAACACACTGAATAGGTAGTATCGAAAAAGTCTCAACTTTTGCGAACATTTAGAGTAAGAAAATTATTATTATTACGCATTATATTTTATACCTAAAATCTCTATTACCTTCATCATGCCATAAAGCAATGATTATACTTTTGCTATATTATACTTTAATTATAGTATATATTATTACATTAATTTTATTGTATTATACATTACTAAGTAGTACTTGAGATAATGCATGAGAAATGATCTGTCTTATTTTCTATCGCTGCTTATATTTTTATTTTATTTTTCTAGTCAATGTTTCACCGAAGTCATAATTCTTTCTTTCGTGATATGATATGATAAATATTATCATTTTCGGTTTCATCATATTACACAAAGTTGAGAACGTGAAATTCATTGTAAATTTAAAATAACGTAACTCGAATCGTCAGTAGGCTTTTTTATACACAAGTATATATATATTTATATACATATTAATTTTATACCTGGCTTGAGCCATTGTTAGCGTGATTTTAAGTGTAAGACAAATTTTTTAAAAAGGTAATTTTAACGTCTGTCAAGTTCATTGTTACACGCTCGTTTAATTTCTCTAAGCTTTATTCTATTGTATGCGCTATTTATAATCGGACTGCGAGCATTTGACTGACGAAGACAGCGGATCGGATCTTGAACGGCTTCTCGACTCTTTGTAAATAAAAATTTATACATACATATACAGCAAATTATACAGAACCTGGAAGAGTTGTATCAATAAAACTGGATACTGATTACTAGTATGCAATCATTTTTTTTCTCAATTCATTATTCAAACGACCTGTATTCTGTAAAAATTTAAATAAGACTAGTATCAAAAGCGGCTATGATTTGCGCTGTAGCTGGAACTTGTTTCGTTTCTGCAAGAAAGCAATGTAATGTCTTAATAAGTGTTCGAATGCGTCATATAAAAGAAATACACTAAAACGCAATTTACCATTTTCGCGTATTTGTTGTAATAATCGATAGCTTCAGTGACGAAATACGTGAGATTCGTTAATTCACTATTAAACCCTCTGGACGTCGTAACGAAAGGGAAATGCATGTAATGCATAAATCTAGGATAGAAGAAAAGACTGAGCATGAAAAACAGAGCCATCCCTAGGAAGCTGCTTATGCCCACAAGTATGGGGTTCATCGAACTAGTCTCCTTCTTCGTGTTCTCCGCCGGCGCAGAGTCATATTTAAAATTCGGCTGTTCACAAACAAGAAACAACGATAGAAAAAAAATCACGAAGCTTCGGAGTTAAAACAAGTGTACAACGCAGCATATACGTACCATAGTATGGTATCCATGAGGATCCGTCAGCTCGTGACGAAACGATTGAAGAGGATAGAAGTAATAAGCGTAGTGAGGCTCCTGAGCAACAGGATGAGGTCGACTCTCGTCTGGGAGTTCGAACGGGGTACCGAATATCTTCGGAGCGTGATGATTGATCGTGTTAACGAGCGACTGGTACTTGACAGCGGCACCACGTTCGATAGCCTTTCTGTACATTGCGGCGAGTTCCGCAGGGGTGAATCCCAGGAGCATGGGATTTCGCGACGGAGCTCGTTCAACCTGATGATGATGCTGATCTATGGAATAGGATGGGACACTATTCGATGTGTCCTGCACAGTAGAGAATGTTTAGCGATTGATTCTTGTTAGGGTTGACGATAATTCATCTCTTACGCGATGTCACCGTTGTTATAGTCATTACAGTTTGTTCACAATAAATTAGGAAGGTAAGTCAGTCGTGATGAGAAAATTTTGCTAATATTTTATTTTATTTTATTTTATTTATATTTTTTTAGATCGAGTACTTTTCATTGAGTGATGCATGTACGTAAGAATGACAAAAGACATGTAATAACTGTAATGATAATAACGGCAGCGCGAGACAAGAGACAGAATTCATCCACGGCACATCAAACAAAACAGTTAGTTGCGCAAAGAAATACACAAGAGTAGCATATTATACACCATATACCTGAGGAGGCGGCAGCGGTAGCCGATAAGTCTGAGGGATGTTCGCCACCTGATAATCGAGCCGGGCGGCAGGTGTCGACGAGGGTAGAACAATCTCTTCAGGCTCGGACGAGGCCGGCGACGAGACGATTCCATTGAGAAACTGCAACTCGTTGACGACGTTACGGAGGTAAGCGTCACTGGACTCTTGCACCCCTGTGTCCTCCATGGTCCAGACCAGCGTGAGGTGATGGGCCAACAACACAACGAAACCGGCCAGAATCATTGTTCACTCGGCAGGAATTTTCCTCGACGAGCTCATGGCAAAAAAAAAAAATTTACTCCCCCAGAGGAGTCTTTCTCTCTATCATCGACGAGCACTCATGCTCGAGCTGTCTCGACTCGTGCGTGACTGACGGCCGATCGCTGCGCGACTGCAAACTCGTCGCAGGAAATTCTCCTACTCCGCACTTATTCGCGTTCTCGGCTTCTTGCACGCACACACGACTTGCTGCCACTGCTTCCTATTCCAAATATGCAATAATTGTCCTCCTATCCGCGCGAGTTGCTGTATAGCCAGTGGTGTAAGAAGAAGCGGCACTTGTTAGCCTCGATCTCGCATCCGCGCGAGTTGCGCCGTCTAATTCCCTGGATCGACTGGATTTCCGATAAATAGTTTGTATTATACGATTATTATAATAAACGCGCATGTAACGATTTCCGATGAATCACCGCAGTATATTGACGATTTTCTGTAAACGGGTATGATCAAATGGTCAAACCGATTGCAAATAATAATGTATAACGATTTGGCGAATTTTGACTCTTTACGACCGACAAAGTTCACCTCTTTTGCGGGTTCAAACAAATTAGCATATCACATTCGAGTTCAACGAGTCTTCTTATAGAGCTTGTCCTGCTACTCACTGAACGTAACGAGTAATGAAGCGATTCATAAGACTGGCGCGCGCTCACCGATTCTGCGGAGCATATAAATTTTTTCCATTTTTCTCTCCTCTCTTATGTATGTATACCTGCCACTTTTATATATAATATGTATACGCGAGGATGTGCGCTCGGTTGAACTGCCCCCGAACTCGACTTTTATATTCTCATATTCGCCGGTCCGTTACAATTACTCGACTATACTCGGAACTTATTCGTATGCCCGCAATGCATATCTCGTACACACATGTAGGTACATACTTACGTGCGTCTGTCTCCGCACTTTTATATATAGCTCGTCGATATATGATCGGCGTATATGGGTAGTAAAATATTAATTACGCGCCCAATTACTGCAGCGCGACTATCATCGTTTCCTACATGTATTTATTTTGACATCGATCGGCTCGTTTATGCCACTATATACCGCGGCGCGGCACACATATATAACGCATTATTACCTTGGCTACCTATAGATTCTGCCTACCTACTTATTGCTTATCCCAAAATGTATTTACAACTACGTCAAATGCCGTTATACTATACTCAGCACGCGAGCTTTTTTTTCTATTTTCCATATGGCGAACACTCGCACATACACGGGGGAAGAAATCCGTGTCAACCGGATAATACATCTACTTTTTCAATTATACGCTGTGTGATATACTCAAATTTTAAGAGATTTTTATGGTTTTTGTATTGTATAAGTATTTATTCATATGCTTTAGACAAATTCATACATTGGATATACATAACGCAACGTAATACAACGAAATAACAGTAGGCTAACAATTGTTAATATTTTCAATAACACAAAACATAAACGTAAGAATAACACTGTTATGTATCAGCATACATCGTCATTCAACTAAAAACTTAACTCGATATAGCTTTTACGCTTTGATTATCTCATTGATCATATCAGATAATAAAAATTATATAACTGATTCAGTACGTAAAAAGAAAAATCTTTAAAATGCGTGTATTGTACGACCTAGTGTTACGGTTTCACACTTTACAATATATAATAATTAATAAAAAATTACGCAGAGCACAACAAATATGAGATTGTATGCGAAATTATAAAAGTGAGCCCTGGTACGAGACAATATATTCTAAATAAGCGCCGCAGTCGATCTAGGAAATAATATTTTATTTCTTTCATTTTCTTATCTGTATAATAGTAAAGATACTTGCTCGTCTTTGGCTCACACTACAATTTCGCACTGAAATTTTATAAGCAAGAATTATGCATGAAGCATAAACTAAATAACCATTATTGTACAAACAATATTAATAGATAAATTATATACTGAAGGTTGAAATTAAATTAGGTCTATTAACTTATTTTAAAAAACGTTATAAAACGCAATGTGTAAAGATATTAAAAAGTTTACAAAAATTGGCATTAAATTCTCTCTCGCTCTTATTTTTTCGTAAGAACATTCACATAGCACTCGAAACATCCAAAAGTCTATACCTGTATATGGTAACTTTTATCTGTATACTTTTTTTAAAAGGCGCGCAAGTATTAAAAATGTCTTAACTTTCGTTTCATTAAATCTTATGTAGCGATAACGCAATTTTGTATTTTATATATTGCAATTATGGGATTAAATTATTGTTATTATTTCTTGAGATTTACAAGTAGGTAGTTATTGTATGCATAAGATGTTAGGTGAAGCGCTCATAACTACATTGAAATCTGATATCGGTATTTTATCTACCAATCGAAACTGTAAACATTTTAGAATTTTCGTCAGGAATAGATTTAATAATTAGCTATAATAGACTAACAATTCCGCCTCTGATTTCATCAGATCTCAATAGTATCATAGGCTTGGCCAAATTCATTTTTTTACTAAACCAGTATTGACAAGAACTTAAAATTTTGCTAATCATGCTTCTATTTGGTACAAATCGTTTAGAACTATCAATTACAGCTTTTATATCTTAAATATTATTAAATACTATAAAATTAATCATCATAATTGCTACATTGAAAAAGGGTGTCAGAGATATAGGTCCTTGATATTCATTCATTAAACTACATATGTAAAATATCTTTCAATTTTAGATAATGGCACGTTTCATGTTGCTTTTTGTAAATGTGTCTAATACCTTCATTCATAAAAACAAATGTATAATCGGCACACATTAAAATACAATATAATAAATTATAAGTATTCAACAATAACTTTAATAAAAATTTCATAACGGTAATATGGATAAATACATTGAATTATATCTTTAAAAATGAAGTAAATGATAACTGTATGTTGAACGTAATTTTTTTTAATTATAAGCTTACATATATCTTTGTTTAATGGATATTCAAAAACTGGACTCTCGACACTCCTTACTAACCAATAAGTCTTAATTATATGCATTTATTGAAATACAAAACATTTAAAACATCAAAACTTAGCAATTTAGAAAAAGATTCTTTACCACAAAGGAGAATGATAAAACTTAAGGTCTAAATGCCCCGCACTAGTTAATTGATTTTCGTCACCAGCAACTTCTTCAGAGCCTGCCACAGAAGTGGCGCTGTCGATCTTATCATTATCATTTGCATCAGTCAATGCTTCTGGTGTCTCTTCGACTTCGTCTTTTACGTCTTCTGTTACACCCTCGAGTTGAGAAAATACCGTTTCAGTATCATTGTCTTCATGTATGCGAAGCTCTTCCACCATTGTTTCAGCAATTGTTATACTATCGTTTCCATCTTCAATCTCTGTAGCTTCTTTTTCTTGCTTTTCATAATTACTGAAGGTCACTGAATCCGGCCGATCTGGAAACATTCTCAACGACGATCTAACGGAAAGTTTTTTATTGTTATTGTTATATAATTTATTTGTACTTTTTGTATTTTAAGGTGAAAAAAATTAATTATTCGATTTGATCACTGTAGAGATATTCTACAGTGATCAAATCAATACAGTATTATGTACAAAAGAACTAACTTTTAAAATCTTACCAAACTCTTTACTAACTTGCATAAGTATTCTTGCGGAATGAATGAAACAATTTTTGAAAATGATAATCAACTATAAGAAACCAAATTTTCCTCGTCTTCACAAACTAGAGACGAAAAAAGTGCACGTGCTTACAATAGGAATAGAGACTTGCAACATACTTGGACACGTATAGGTTTGTACACACGAAACATGCGACATTAATAATCAAAGGTTTTCAAAATAAAACTGCATGAGGTGCTACGTTTTATAACAATCAAACATGAAATTTTGCGATGAATTTAAATTTATAAACAATTTCATAGTTGTCAAGTCTGATTGTTATAAAAGAAAAATAAACAAAAGAGGCAATTTATTGCGTTTAAATACAGTTTAATAAATATTCTTAGTTACATATACAGGAAAATAATAAACATAATCCATTATTTATTAAATAAATAAATAAATAAACGTTGATAAATATATTTCATAGTGATTATAAATTAAAGCCTATATTTGCGGAAACATTAATTGCACAATGACTGAAGCTGAGTATCTTAACCAAGCTGACAAACATATTGACTTAACATGAAAACATGAATATAAAAAAATTTTAAAAGTACAACTTAATTATTTAAAGTTTTTAAAAATATCTTATATGGAAAGATGTAGTTTATAGTATAAAATCTGATATCAAAGGAGACCATACCAGGTTCTCATGATTTGTGGTGGCTATAATACAATGGTCCCCAAAACTTAAGTACATTAATTTTTTTGTATCACAAAAATCTTTTTTTCAAGCAAACAAACGAATAACTAGTTCACTTTTGACCAACACATTTATTTTCGAATTATATAAATCAAAAAAGTAATTTAACGAATTTATAATAAATTTTATCAATCTAAACTTCAAATAAAAATAGAGAGCTTTATGTATACAATTAAATATTCCGTTAGGCAATTAAGTTACCGACTATGCATAATTAAGTTACAAAGTTATTAATTTTACTTAATTAAGCGATTTTTAACGTTAATTCTTGCCGCGAAGTTCCATTTGTTGTGCGATGAAGTAAACCTAAATCTAATGGGCTAGCTGTCATACGTTACAAGTTAGCTGCCATACATTTTTAATTGTAAAAATATAAAGTACGAAAAACTTAGTACAACCTACAATTGATAGGAGACAAAATAAAAGATCGAAAGACTAAATACAAAAATGTATTGAACTTGGAGTTAAAAAAAAATTGTAATTATCACATTGAAAGG